>JAGFPH010015723.1:0-20665 GCA_018207615.1 Philaenus spumarius
GTGGAACTTTGCAATCAAGTTTAAACTAACTTCCCGATGAGCTAGAGCACAGATAAAAGAACAATTACAGCGGGCCAACTGCATTAAAAAATTTGTTACGGTGTGTGTGAGGGCAAGGGGTAGCGGGGGGAGGGAAGAGGGAGTAGTTCAGATTTTACTCACTAGATAGCTAACCTAGTAGCGCTTAGCAAGGCCGCACAATACTACAGGCCAGGGTGCTCCCCTCCACTTCCCTCGCAACCTTCAGTTGCACGCTGCATTTAGATTTGATTTAGAGGAAGTAGATGTTTCGGAGAACGATATATGTTAGGCTTAGTATATATAGGAGTGTATGTAGCTCACGTGGCTTTGAAGAATAACACATGCAACATATGTGTTAGATTGTTAACTTTAAAAGATGCTGAATCAAATGTTATGCTCAAAACGTGACAACTATTACTTTAACATCAATAACAGAGGGTCTTTAAAGTATAACTTGTAAAATAACAGTGACAAGATGTTCAGAAAAAAAATTATATCACTGTAACAATTTTAAATTATTACTAGGCATCATAACAGCCTTTTCAAAAAAATTTCTAAGATTAAAAATGGTACAAACCATAATTTTTAATCTAAATAAGAGGTAACAACAACTATACAGTTCAAATTTACTGACAACAAAGATATTTCTTTAACAAATTATATGAATCATTGTGAATCATAAAATTAAACTCAAAGGAGTTTACTTAAAAAATAATAATTAAAAGTACTAATATAGGTAAGAACAGTAATAAAGAAAATATTTACGTAATGAAAGAGTAAAGATATCTTATACAAACAACTAATGTAACAATAGAACAATACAAATGTAGCGTTGTGATTCATAACAGTCTATTCACTGATCATTTACCTTTACCAATATTAGAAAAAATATTGCAAAAATAATGCAGGTAACAACAATAGTAAAGTAACAATTTAATGAAAAACATTGACAAAATGCTGTTATACAAATCGTTGTCTAAATAGAACAATTCAAATAGTATGACTGTGAAGTATCATATCAGTAGTTTTAGTACAAATGCATAGTTGACATGGAGTTAACTGTAATGTTCATTTACTCAACAGTTAAGCTCTTTGCACATTACACGATTTCGCCCGTATGATAAAAACTCGTACGAGTATTTTTTTAGTCGACTGATGAATAGCTTGAGACCTTTCACACTGTACGATTTTTAGTCGTGTTGCAGCCTTCCAGTGCCACTGGAGCCACACGGTTGACATATCGTCTTTATGCCTACATGACCAAATGAACGCTTTCACACTAGACGATTTTACCCGTACGGGAGCTGTCTCTAGTGAGCGTTGCTTGGTTCTACGTTTTGTTTCAGTTCGTGTGTTTTGGTGGATTTTTACAAATGAAGGAAAGGAATTGATGCTGAAGTTTTAATTTCACTAGTTGAAGTAAAACCGGTGTTATGGGACAAAACTTTTTAACATTTATAAGGATAGAATCGTGACAAGAAAAGCCTGGGAAGAAGTATGTTTAGCAATGAAACCAGATTTCAAGAGCATCAGTGATACAGAGAAAAATGCATTTGGTAAGTTTTTTTTATGAAATAGCCTAATATTTTAACCATTCACATTATGACTTAGCTTTAAAAATTTAATTTCAACTCAATTTTAAAATAATTTTAAAATTTCTCTTCCATTTAAAACTATTATAAAAGTTAATGTCAAAATATAAATTCTGAAATTTAAAAAAGTTTTCTGTTATGCTATAACTGATGTTCAAAAACAATTCAAACTTAATTAACACCGCTTCATACGCGGTCATTTTGTAACTTGAGCAACGCAAAGGCGGCTCTGCCAACATCATTTTGTATTTTTTATATTGTTTTGCAAAATTTTTATGATATTTATTTATTTTTTCTTTTTTGATAAGAAATATATATATATATATATATACAGGGTGTCCCCGAACTCTCTGGACCCCTTTTGTGGATATGTTCCTGGGATCCAGACAAACATATTTCACAATATAAACATGGGTCTACAGTGCTTATTTTTTCGTCTGTCTGTATGTAGTTTTAATAAAATACTTAATATTTTTGGAAGTAGAAAAGATATTGAGCTCAAACTTTGCATGTCTATTTGCTGCGTAACCTTTTATTACTGTACAAAAAATTAGAACATTATTTTAAATATTTTCAAAATGGCGGCCATTTATAATTTTTAATGTCAAATATCTTAACCCTTTCCCCGGTATCCTGTAGTAACTCATAGCGATTTATTTTGTTCACTCCCCGGGTTTCCGTACTAATCCGTAGTAGAACTTTAAATGTGTATAACTTCACCATCTGTTAGAATATTGGGCCCTTCTAAAATTTTGAGGGCGAATTTTTAGTGGCTAAGGAGATATTTATAAGACTTGAAGATTGAAAAACGTGGGGCGCAGCCAGTAGATACTAGAAGTAGATAATCCGGATAAATTCACAACCAAATTCAGTGCATTGGAAATGGGATTCATTGTAATGTAATTTATTTACTCCTCCTTAACTATCATGGGTTGCCTGCGCCCCACATTTTTTAAACAATTGGATTAAGGGTAATAGTTAAGTTATAAGTATTAACAGCCAGGGTGTCTGTCTACTAACCGAGGAAACCGGGAAATAGCCAGGAATATGAACTGACCTTGAAAATTCCGGGAGAAAGCCATGATTTTGATGTGTAAACAGGGAATTTTATTCCTTCACTTGTGTTATTTTCGTTTTGTAAACGAGATCGCGGGAGTTCGGCATGAGGAAGCGTTGTTTCGTAGAAAAGGTGAAAGTTGCATACGCACGTGCCGTAACCATGGCAACAGAGCAAGGGTTTGTTGTAAGGATGTGTCAATACCGATTTCCTAAAATCGATCCCATTGATTCTTATAGCTGTGGACAGGCAATGAATACAGAAACTATAAGAAGCGCAATGTATATGGAGAATAGTCAGCCGATTTTATTCACGCCAAAACAAGCTTGACACGGCGGCCGCAACGAGGCGCAAGCTGTCAGCACCAGTGTCGCACACTCCCCTCCAACCCCTTGCCATCGCACCAGCGACCACAGAATAAAATAGACTGGCCCATCGCCTGTATACAGTATGAAATATATAATGAAGTGTGCCTTAACAATCTTGGGAAGGTCTAGAAAGCCAAAACGGCTCAGAGATGATGCTAAATTGTGATGCTCGTGTTTCAAATACACTGTTGTTTTGAACACTTGCAACACAACGATTTCTTTGAAATTTTACACACTGACAGAATATTAGTGTGGGATGATATTGTTATAAAAATTATTAATTATAAAAAATCTTTAAAGGTATACATAAATTTCCAAAGCTAAGATTTAAAATGGAACTTTAAATTGTGACACAAAAAGGTTGTTCTGTGAGAAATTTTTTGTTTTTTGGTCAGAGACTAGGTGTAAGCGTAAAAGTTTGAGCAAATAAGTTAAATTTTATGAAACATATATTTTTTTTAAATTAGCTCAAGTGGTTTAGTTTTTACAGCAGGTTAAAGATACGATTAAGTACGCGCCAGAATCTCGCTATATTCCCACGGCTTACGGCTACCGTCTTGTTATAGCATAACTATCAGACGATTTATTGTCTCGGGTTTTGTTAATTACTTACATAGCTTTAGTAATACATTTTAACTGCTTTTCCCCGTTAGTAAAAAGTTTGATTTTCATTAATCACTCAAAGATTAAAGGTAAAATGATTTAGAATGTTGTATGATACTAATATTTATTTTAATCTAAACATTGTTTACCATTCAATAAACATGGCTTATCAAACTATATAAAATTACATTTAAGTATATTTTCTTTACGTTATTATTCTGTATAGAAATCAACAAATAATACTGTAGCTCTTTATAGTATGACAAAGTAACACATAACTACGGAAAGAAAAATAACAATGACAACATAAACATGGCATAGCAAACTATATAAAATGACATTTAAGTGTATTAACTTTAATTTATTATTCTGTATAGAAATCGACAAATAATACTATAGCTCTTTATATTATGACAAAGAATAGAATTTATAAGTGCCAGTAAAAAAATTATTGATGGAAAATTTTCAAAGTTATTATGTAAAGAAACAAAAAATGTTCAGTAACAGAAGAAACAAGTTCAACTTTATTCTTAGGCCTACGTAAAAAGTAGTAAACATTTTTTGAAATTTGTTTTCAATATATACAAAGGTTTTATCATTTAATTCTTAATAGAAGTGTATACAAAAATATATCGTGGCTGGTGGCTCGATGAGTGGCTGAAACTAATGAGCAAGTATTTGAAGGAACACACACAGAAATTTCCCAGCAGAGAGCAGCTTGTACCATTTATTTGTAAAGTTCGTGTTATTATCTATATTATTAATTTTCCTTAAAAACCTTATAACATAAAAAAAAGATATTCTTTGATGAAAATATAGTTGGAATGTAATGGTGTATGCTACTTTACAGAAAATTGAAGTTATAATCCTTATTGGAATTAAATTTTATAAGAAATCAGATGAGCCATTTAAATTTTAGTTATTAAAGAAATTTACTCAGATGTTGGTGTTTGATTTCTTACTACATAGTGTACCATAAATAATTGTGACAAAATATGTGGTGAAAGCAAGTTTTATTTAAATATTCAGACAACTCATCAATAATGTAAATACTCTTCAACAGAATAAAAACCTTTTTTAAAGAGATAATTTATAACTTGTTTTTAAAATTATATTTTATTAATTACAAAAAACAATTTATTAAAGTTTTATTCCCATGTATGACGGTGTATTTTCAAAATTATTATTATAATATGTTGACAGTACTTTTACCAATATTCTGATAATTTTCATTTGCATTTTGAAAATAATGTTGTGATTAATGTTTTATGGGTAGTTATACATTAATTTACTAGCCGGAAAAATTCAAATTATATTATACAGTCGACTCTCGCTAACACGAACCTCGATAACACGAAATCGTCGATATCACGAATTATTTTCAATCCCCTTGGAAAAACCTGTCTAACACGAAGCAATTACCATACATAACAAGAACTAATTTTCCGGTTATATTTTACCTCTATAACACGAAGGGACACAAAAATTACCTCTGTAACTCGAAGTTCAGTAGATAAGACGAATTTGATTTGCGCTTCGTCTATATCATGATGTTCTCAGAAAGGACATGTTTAACAGGAAATCCCTTCGGTCATATCCGGTTTAACATATCCGAGGTCAAGCGCCTGTAGTCTGTTTGCAGTCTCGTCTCGGGTCAGTTTACTTTGTGTGGGGCGTTTCGATTTATGTAGTGTCGACTGTTTGTGCGTGAAATATTCGAGAATGAGTGCGAAAAGACAACCCAACTGTCAATGAGTGCATTGACTGTTGGTGAAAAGTTACAAACGATAAAGTTGGTGAACGAAGGGGTAAAGAAGAAAGACATCGCTGCCAATTTAATATTCCAGCTAGTACGCTATCAACAATTATAAAAAACCGGGTAGAAATTGAAAAGCGGGCAAACGAAGGTAATATTAAATGTAAGAGGAAGAGGTTAGCTGAATTTCCTGATGTCGAAGAGTGCATGACGAAGTGGTTCAAGCAATGCAGAGACTAAAACATTCCTCTTGGGGGTCCGATAATTAGAGAAAAGGCCGAAAACTTTGCAAAATCTCTAGGTCATGAAAACTTTAAGGCCAGTAACGGTTGGCTTGAAAATTTTCAAAGGAGACACAATATTACGTTTAAGAAAGTTTAAGAAAGAGAGTGCAGCAGTGAACGATGATGTTTGTGAAGAGTGGAAGAGTTCGTTGAAAAATATCTTAGCAGGCTATGATCCGAAAAATATTTTTAACGCCGATCAAACTGCTTTGTATTTTAAGTGCCTCCCTGACAAAACATATCAGTTCAAAGATGAAAAATGTCATGGAGGCAAACATAGCAAAGAGAGGATTACAATTTTACTTGCAACCTACATGACAGGTTCTACCAAGTTAAAGCCTTTAGTTATGGGCAAAGCAAAAAATCCTAGATGCTTTAAAGGAGTAAAGTCACTCCCAGTTGAGTACACATCAAACCGGAAAGCCTGGATGAACACGGAGTTATTTTCCTCATGGTTGACTAAACTAGATAAAACTATGGGGGGGAAAAAGCGTAAAATACTATTGTTTGTGGACAACTGTACAGCCCACAATACTATTCCTCCTCTGAAATGGATTAACGTAAAATTTTTGCCTGCCAACACCACATCGAAATTGCAGCCATTAGATGCAGGGATTACCAAGAACTTCAAGGTGCTATACAGAACTGAAGTCGTTAGAAAATTTATTTCTGACATTGAAGACGGAAAGGCGTGCACTATTAATCTCTTAGAGGCTGTGCGGTTCGCCAACAAATATTAGAATAACATAACTGACAAAACAATAGCCAACTGCTTCAAGTCATGTGGATTTCAAGAGGGAAAAAATCCAACTAAAACAGAAGTCGGACCACAAACGGAACCTAATCCGGAACCAGAGGTGGAAGCTGAAGTGGAGCCGCCAAACGTCAACATAGAAGCAGAGTGGAATGAGGTGACAAGGCAGCTGCCATCTGAAAATCCACTAACATTTAAAGAATTTGCACTTGTCGACGAAGGGGTAGCGGTAACCGGCACGTTGACTGATGACGATATTTTGGATTCTTTAACCAACGATGAAGACGCTCCTTCTGACGAAGATCACGAGGAGGAAGAGCCAGCAGACGTCACATCTAAAGAAGCCAAAGCTGCAGTACGTACTCTACGTATGTTTTTAGAAAAACCAGTGATGTACCAGACAGTGTGTTTTCTTCAATTGTTTCAATCGAGAATATGATTGACAAACGTGTTGCTAACAATCTTAAACAGAAGAAGATAACGGACTTTTTCAATTACTAGTGGGATTGCAGTAATATGCACGGTACTGTTTACTCTGTTTTACAGGATATTTATTTACAGTATTATGTTTACTGTTTTTTTTTAAATTATGAATAATTTAAGTAAATATGTATTTTTAATTGATTTAAATATTAAGATAGATTTGTAGAAGATGTAGGCAATAAACTACAGTACATTTTTCTTTACCTCTGTAACACGAATTTTCATTTGGTTCACCTCTGTAACTCGAACTATGCCTAAGACGAACTATACATAACACGAACAAAAATGGCAGTCCCGTGGAATTTCATGATAGCGAGAGTCGACTGTATATACTTAAAATATTATAGCTACAAACAAATGGAAATTCGATGTTTTGGACAAGAAAGAGAGAAATGGTGTATTTCCCTAGTAGCAGCTGGGCCAACGATTCGACTGAGTTCATTCAATGTCTCTCTAGCATATGCACGGCGGCGACAGTGGCGCTTCCGCTACCTAGTGAACGCTGTGGCAACCTCGTCAAATTCAAATAAAACTGGGCTGAATTTTTTAACATGGGGATTGCGCTTCTTATAGTTTCTGTATGCATTGGGACAGGTAACTGAACCAAAAAAGGTTAGCGTCTTCCACCCGGCCGACCCTAATTAGTGTCGCTTGGCTACACTCAATGAAAGCAAGTACTAGGTGCCTAATACCAAAAAGTCAGTTAAATTATTGTCAAAAATTATTAAAAATCATTATCATATTACGTTTTGTATTTAAATTTAGATTATTTTTATACTAAATTTGATGTAAATCGGCCAATTTAGACCAATTTGTACCGCCAAACTAGTTTTTCTTTTTAAAACTAACTTTGAATGAACAGTGGAACTAAAATAGAATTCATATAAAAACATGAGCATATGGAGGGACAAAAAAACTCTATGTATGATTGTAATAATTTTTTATTGCTTCATAACCATACATTAAATAAATTATATGAATTCTATTTTAGTTCCACTGTTCATTCAAAGTTAGTTTTAAAACGAAAAACTAGTTTGGCTGTACAAGTTGGTCAAAATTGGCCAATTGACATCAAATTTAGTATGAAAATAATCAAAATTTAAATACAAAACGTAATATGATAATGGTTTTTAATAATTTTTGTCAATAATTTAACTGACTTTTTGGTATTAGGCACCTAGTACTTGTTTTCATTGAGTGCAGAAAAGCGAAACTAATTAGGGTCGCCAGGGGCGGAAGATGCTAAGCTAATCTTGGTTCAGAATTACGCTGTCCACAACTATAGTGCGGTAATCGATCCCAAAAGTCGATTCCAATTACAGTACCTCAATTAAAAACACAAACAAAACATTCAATATGTACTGAATTATTAAACCATATAAATTTACGTGCATAATCTATTTTAAACATTGTAAAATTTAAATTAGGGATGGGTCGATTCATGATACCACAGATAATATTATTTAGTTTTATATAACTCAGGTCTAGATATCTTAGGTTTATGTTTCCACAGTCACATGATATCGGGAGGCGATTCATATTCCCAAAACGTCTTGTATCGATTTTAACATACAAATTATGGCAAATGTCCGAATAACCAAAATAATAAACAAAAGTAGCATAAGTTTTGGTATAAATTTTGAGTTGAACACTATATTTGTAGTGAGTTTGAAGTTTGTGAATAGTGTGTGATGTGTTCTTTTTACTACATTTTGGCATTCATACTGTATAACATATTTATAATTTGTAATAAATTACCTGCTTAAACGCCTCCTCAGCAAGGGTTAATTTAATTAAATTACAAATGAAAAAACATGGATCAAGACTGGGATTATTATTAGTTCATAAATGCAGTAGAACCATACATGTGAGATAACATCGACCAATATCTGGAGTGATCAGGATAGCTCAGTTGGTCCATGTTTTTTCATTTGTAATTTAATTAAATTAACCCTCGCTGAGGAAGCGTGTAAGCAGGTAATTTATTACAAATTAAAAATAATAATAAATAACACCAACCCTGTAGGCGGCAAAAAGAATTAAGATTGTTTTCAATGTAGCAATGCGAGGTATTCAGTCTATTAGTTCATAAATGCAGTAGAGCTGTAGGCTACAAGTGAGATAACATCGACCAATATCTGGAGTGATCGGGATAGCTCAGTTGGTAGAGTGTTACTACGGAAAGGTAAAGGTCCTGGGTCTTGGTCCATGTTTTTTCACTTGTAGTTTAATTAAAATTTGTATGTCAATTTATATACTTTTTAAAATTTGTTCCATGGAAACTTTGTGTTATTGCTGGTGCAGTTTATAAATTTTTGTCTATTCTTAGTTCTAATTTAATATAATTTGTAAAACTTCAAATTGTATTTAATATATTGATAACGTATAAAGCATATAAATAAACTTTAACGACCATAAAGAGATTTGATATGCTATTCAATTCATAATGTATTTGATATTAGCAGCCTACAAGTAATACAATTTTAATGGAGAAATACACCTTGCAATATTTAAGGGTGAGGGCACAAAGTAGGCTATCATCACCTTGCTTAAACTATTCCAAGTTTTGTGAAAATAGATTTTGATAAGCAAAACAAATGGAATTCCAATAATATAAGGACAATGTAAACAGTTTACTAAATAAAAGTAAAGCTAATAATGAAACAAACTTACTTTTTTTATAAGAACTCCTTGGTAGCTTTTTAGGTACTACTGTTTCTTCTTCCTCTATGTTTTGAGTTTCAATTTTCTGTAATAAAATAAATTAATATACATTAATATAATTATATATATAACATCAATAAACTAAACCTTTCTAACAAATTCCATGTCTCCTTTGCTTTTTGTATTAGAATTTATTGCTTGTTCTAATAAATACATAGTGGATTGTATCTGTAATATGAAGTATCATACATACCTAATTTAACATACCAAGAAAGCAACATCCCTAATTACAGCTGGACATTAATTATCTACTATTGCAGAAAAACTAAAGCTTTTCCAACAGAATTATCATAAAACTGGACATTTCTATTGAGACCTTTCTATAATTTCTAATGACATATGTGTGCAAAAAATACATTTTAAAATATTTGCATCCTGGATTTTTTAAGTAGGCACACGCTGCTGTGCCTAACATTTTCAGCAAATCATAAATTTGTAGTATAATGTAGACTGAAAGCATTCTGTTATTCTCCTTAATCAATTATCATGAGTTACCTTAATTTGCATGGCTATTTGAATTTGATAGAAATGTACAAATCAGTTGAAAAGATGTACTTGAATATCATGTAACATTAATGTTCAAGCTATAGTTTTCCAAATTTACTATTAACAGCAAATGTCCGTACAAACAATTTTACATATTATGGACCAATTCCTTATTATAAATTAATTTTAAAACAAGAATAATTTATATTGTTCTTTTTTGTCATGTTTCAGAGCAAGATACATTCAGTACAGACTTGTACAACAAGATAATATAGTTTAGATTGATGAAGTTCCCATTTTATTTTTCTAATACATAAGCAAAGATTAACACACCTTGTTATCAGTTTGCCTCACATCCCAAAGAGACACCACTCTAGGTACAAGATCAGGAACATCTATTCTCTGCAAACATATTAAAATAACAAAACATTAGTCTTACTGCTACAGTGAATTAATATTATTTACAAATCATCCATATAGTATAGTGCTAAACTTTAACATTGTCACTTTGTTTTAGCATCCATTTTTTTTTAAACTTTTTTAACAGGGGCCTTATAATAATTGGATAAAACTGTTTAACAAACGCCGCAAAATTACTAAAAGTGTGCCGTTTGGTAAATTTACTAATCAGATTTAGAGAATGTTTACTGAATTATATTTATCCCTTGGTTACTGAACTTTCAAAACAAATTTAAATTTAGTTGTTAACTTTCTTTCTGTTGTTTCCATATTTCTATTTCAAGCTTCCAAATTATACATGTTTTGTCACTGTATTGTAATTGTGTATTATTTTGTTTTTATTATTATGTACCTTTGCAAGAACTCCAAAATAAAACAAATGTAAATGTGAAAATAAAAAACAAACAACAAACAATATATTTCTTATCTTATTGTTATTATCATAAGCTATAACAGTACTTCTGTACCAAATAGAATTACAGTATGGAATAGTCGCTATGATAAAAATAGAATGTTTATACTTTTTCAAAAGTTAAATTATGTATACATTTTATTATGTTTTTCTGATACATGTAATATCCTAGCCTTTCACCAGCATTTAAGAATAGAAACATTGTTTCATTATAATATTTCCTTTACAGAAATTTTAATTTGAAATAATCAAAATTTTTGTAATCTCCTCTACACAACCGACAGAAATACATTTTTTCTCATAAGTACTAATTTTGGATTTGTGTATGTGCAATTCTGTACCCTTGCAAGAAAGATTTAATTGTTTCCAGTAATAATTGTTTCGTCATAAGTTGGTTGAGATACTGACCCTAGACTTTAAACAAAGTTTTAATATTCAATTTCATATTTTTTTTATCCAATATAATGATAATATAATAATACTTTGTCAAGGCAAAAAGCACCAACAAATTATAATTGCCTGAAATCAACCTTTTTCCAACAAGACCAAAATCTAGTCTTTACCTGGATTCGAACTAGAAAATTTTGGGCTCATGTACATAAACCCCAAAGGCTACTAGGCTGCCTGAATAATGTTCAATTTATTAATTGTTCATAACTACTTTCAAATAATTTAATCCATAAGAACAAATAAATATGAGACGTATATAACACTCAATGATTGACTGTGTTTATATTGAAGTTTAACCATTGTTCTCTTGTACATAACTCTTATAAGTTATCCTGGAGGGCCCACTCTCTCTAACTACTATATAGCCAAAGATATAAAATAATACCCATTATTTTGTGTTTTATTATACACAGTACTTTTTGTTCTCTATTCTATTTAAATAAACACAAAATTATATAAAAGCTGTAATGCCCATATAAAGTACATAATGTACCTTCAATTTATTTATACTCTAATTTAATACCCTTGAATTATAGGTTACAGGCTTAATAAAGGTTCTACCAGACTAATTTCCCCATCATTAACATATCCCCTTGAAATATAGGTTACAGCCTTAATAGAGGTTCTACCAGACTAATTTCCCCATCATTAACATATCCCCTTGAAATATAGGTTACAGCCTTAATAGAGGTTCTACCAGACTAATTTCCCCATCATTAACATATCCCCTTGAAATATAGGTTACAGCCTTAATAGAGGTTCTACCAGACTAATTTCCCTATCATTAACATATCCCCTTGAAATACAGGTTACAGCCTCAACAGAGGTTTTACAAGACTAACTTCCCGATCATTAACATAACCTATAAATGTTTGCATTACCTGATATGTAAACTAATAAAAGTATTCTAGACAGGAGTCAACAAAACTAGACATTCTTGTAGCTTTAGCTAATTACAACAGGTTGAAGTAAGTTTTTACTATACAATTTACACTAATGACCAAAGGTACTTGGTTGAACTCCATTTTAATAAAAAAAAAACGAACACACTGGCCTGGCAGTCTCTGTTAAGCTGCCTAGTCAATAACATTGCTGGCAAAACCATGGTCAGCAAGGCTCAATTAAATTTGTAGAATTTACTATAAATTGTGTGATTGTGTTTTCATCAAGTTTGTATTAACTACAGTTTAGGCATAAACTGGTAAAAAAATTGCTTTCTATAAGAACAGAATTTATAGTAAAAACAATTGCCTTTTGTTTATATTCAATAACAACCTAGAAGGTTGCTACAATTTTATTCACATCCCATAAGACGCTGTTGTAAGGCCAAAGTCTTTCAAAGACTTTGTTTACATCAAAATAGATCTAAGAACAAACAGATTATATTTAATGCCATGGTGCAAGTAGAAAGTAAACTTACTATGGTCACAAATAAATAAAAGCCAAGTTTAACCTTCTGAACATACCTTTAGTAAGATTCTCAGCTCTCGTTTCACTTCCCTAGGTGGTGCCTCAATCTTAATTTTAGGTAACAGGTCTTGAATAACACCATGCTCCTGAAAACAATTAGTTTTAGTAACAATATGCCTATTTTCAACCCTACAACTGGCAAACTGCTCAATTGAGCAGTCTCAGTACTCGGCGTAAGTGGCAGCCTACTCAATTGACAATGTAGCAGTCACTAGAACATACTACTTTCTGCCCGATATGTTTACCAAATCTATTTCTCTTTGAGTCGATATAGGCTGCACCATGCAACCCTTAAGTACATCGGTTGATTGACCTTTAGATTTCGAAAACCAGTCAACTGCTGATTGCCAAAACAGCTGTTAGCTGTAAGACCACGTGCAGACCTCTGCCTTGCAAACTTAAAGTTTTTCAGTGGACTCCACTTTGCTTTGCCTATGTATGTTTATTATCGCAATAATCACAATTAACCAACAAAAAAATTAGATTAGATTAGAAAACCTAAACATAGAAAACTGTCACCAGAAAACATTATATAGCAAAGTTTTGTTTTTATGTCTATCTTTAGAATTGTTTGAGTTATCGGAGTAGAGGATATTTGCTGTTCTTCTATTGACCAAGGGGCAGATTCGCCCACTATTTTACAAGATGGTGAATTCATGCAGTGTCTATGAGTGTTGATGTTGTATATATTAATTCTAGCATATGCAAGACTGCACTTTAGGGGATTAAATTTTTTTCCGGTTCTCGAATCAAATCGGTTTTCGGTTCTACCAGTTCCATTTATTATTCAAGGAATTTAACAAGAATTTGAGTAAAATATAAGATTTAATTATCAGTTTTTGTTATTAGTGATTGTAAGAAAATAGGTTGAGGATTTAACATTTTTGACATAAGTCTTTAGATGAATCTTTAGGCGATTCGTTTACTAACTTTGACAACTTAGTCTGACTTGTAAACTGTTCCTCAGATATTAATTTTATGCTATGTACTTTTAATAAATTAATGTTTTTTCATGGTTGATGTTGACTAGGAAGCTCATCTAAAAATCAATTTTGAACATAAATTACATTTTGTAAAAGTCCATCACTGTCAATGTCTATTATAAAATATTGCCATACTTTCGATGCCATTTCTGAGAAGACTGAACCCTACAACTGTTCATGATAATTTTTTGCAAAGCCAAGCCATTCCCGTGCGTATTGCAAGCATTTTTTTCAAAAATTTGCCAAATATAGTAATTACACCCCAATCCAAAAGTGTTCCATAGCTTTTTTGTAGAGAAAGGTTCAAAGAACTCATAAATGCCAGTAGAAAATTGATTGATGTAAAATTTACAAAGTTATTAGCTCAAAAAACTAAAAATGTTCAGTAACGAAATGAAAAAGTTAAACTTTAGGCCTACATAAAAAGTACTAAAAATTTTTTGTAATTTTTTCAAAATGTAAAAAAATTTTGTAATTTAAAATATTTATCAATTTCTAATTTCTTTCATTGAAAATACTAGTTACTATGTTCCTACTACAAGACTGCTAACAAAACTAGGCTTAGTTTGAATAGTAATTTAGGAATATATTCTTTGTACAAAAAATAAATATTATTATAACAAAGTGTAGAAAATAAATCATAGAATTGAAGTTTATACTTAAAAATTATTATTTTATAAACTTATTTCACATTGTTTTACTTGTCCCACAAAATTTGAATAAATTAGAATAAACGGTCAGACGTTCTTGCGGATCAATCTTAATACATATCCTGTTTGTCATGAGAACAACGCTAGCCCAAGCGTGGGAACGGCAAGTATTGAATTCAATACAAGTCTGTATTCCCAGGACTGTACGAATAAAATCGTAACAGTAAATGTGTTTTACTTTACACGAAACGAAAGGTTGAAGTTTTCTCTACAAATCGATATACAGTTGAACTTAGTTATAGCGTCAACGAAGGAACCGAACAAATGTTGACGCTACATCCGAGTGACTTTATAAAATGTATTAACAAGAAATCGTATTTTTGTTACGTTGAGTGAAAGGCAAACAACTATATAGCATTACTATTATTGGCAACATTATTCATGACATTTATTTAAAAAAATAATTCGAGCTAATTGGAGCTGAGGTCACCTACAATTATAAATTAGGTTACATTTTTTAATGTGTAAAGTTTTAGTGAGTAAATACATGTAATGAGTATTTTAACAAACTGTATTAAAAAACACTAAAATTACAGTATGTATTAAAACATTAATTTCAACATGTTAGAACACGGATTGGAGAATTTTATCAATAAATTAAATAGGTACAATATCTTCTTTTATGTCTTATCAAATCCTAAAATCACTTTGTGACTACCGCGGTTTCGGTTAACCTAAGTAAGCATCTTCAGATCACCGAAATAATTAAAATAAATCCCTTCATTAGGTCGTCAAATACATTAAAGTCATTACACAAAACAAAAATCACAAAAACAGGTCACGAAACATATTAGAACACTTTTTTAACTCTCAAAGTGGCAGACTGCAGTCTCTCGGGCGCAAATGCAATCCGCTCGAACCTTAGCGAGAATTTGCACATATTTGCATAATTGATAATTCAATCCACTTCCAATCGTAATAAAACTGGCACCATTGAAAAGGAAATGAATTAAACTTCAATTTTTGTATTTACAACTTTTTCGTAAAACGTATATCTACATACGTAATCATCGTTTTAAAATATGCATATCGTGTTACAGCTATTTCCGCGGGCGAATCTGCATACAATTGTACTGTTAATTCCCACTTCTTCAATGTTGAAATCTCCCTACTGAAGTATTTATATCAAGATTATAAAGCTACCATTGGATTCTTCAAGATTTTATCTTTCTAATGGTGCCTTCCAATCAGATGTCACTATTTTACTCGATTTATTCATACAATGTCTGTAAACCCTTGCGATTGGACAGGTTTTCAACCAATGAAACAGCCCATTTGTCAACAGATCTACGCCTACTCTATCAAATGTTTTGACAGATGGTTTTACACCATTTTGTAGAGAAAAGACTGACCTTTCTAACGGTGGGAACTAGAATAAACCAGTTTTTTTTTTGTTTGTCTAGACAGTAGAGAAAAGTACATGATTAGACCGATCTGTTGTGACCGATTGCTCGGTCTCGTTCCCATGTAATTCAAAGCACCCTTTTGTAAGACGGCAAAATGTCATTTGATTCATGTCTTTTTGTTATTCAAATAAAGATAACTCAAACACTTTTGTGAACTAAGGAAAAACAATTATACCGTTATTTTCTTCGATTTATCCTCTACACTTTGTTATTTCATTTTTTGGGCAAAGCATATATTAGTAAATTACGTTTCAATCTAAGCCTAGGTTTGTTAGCAGTCGTGTACTTGGATCTTAAAAACAGTTTTTTTCATAGTAAGAAATTTGAAATTTATAAATGTTTTATACAGTTCTATTTAGAACTAAATTACGAAACTTTTTTACGCATACAAAAAAAATACAAAAAATGTTTACTACTTGTTATGTAGGCCTAAAGTTGAACTTTTTCCTTTCGTTCATCATCCGGTCACATAAATATTACGCACATATAAGTTACACCAGCAAAACCGAAACTGCAGTCACCACAATAGAAAATAAATAAAAAGGTTTGATAGACAGGTAAATTTATACCTAATTTATATTGTTACTAATTCTTTATTTGTAATACTAACTACAACGTTCTAACTACTTTCGTTTTCTAAATAATTATGAAGTGCCATAAACAATCAATGACACAAAAACTGTTTAACTAAAGAAATTAACAGAATAAATTAAACACTACTTACATATTTTATTTCAGGAAGAGCCAATGGATCTATTTCCTCTACAGCATCTGCAGGCCTAAACACAAAACACAGCTATCACAAAGGATAGTTTCAAACTAAAATATTACAAAATCAGTTAAATGTTACAACCACTCTGTCAATGCTTTTTATTAATTTTTCATTGTGGACGTTTTGAACTATTTGTTTCACGGCAAGTTTTAGCTTTTATAATTTTAACTAAGGTTTAAGTAGTTCAGTTTAAAATTTCCATTGCTGGGTATATTTCAGTTATTTCCAAAAAAATATATACAAGTAAGACAATTTTGATGACATCTGAAAGCCAAGTAAACTAGTTTACTTCAAGAGACAAGTATAAAAGATTGTTACAACAGGTGGTTGAACTTCTATTTAAACATTTCTGAATTTATGTACGTAGGTTTATTTTAGGGAATACTGCCCACGCTAATTTATACATCAACTAACGAGATATTACTGTAAATAAGTCCAACTAAATGAAACACATGTTCTGTTTAGAAGGCTGTGTGTTATTTAGAGTGGCCAGTCGAGTTCACGTCTGAAAAGGATACAAATGTTAGAGTAGTACGCTTGACTAACTGGAGGAAAACAGGTGAAAATCAACAACAAAAGCATTTATTTAAGATCATAATACTATATACCATCACTTAGTGTCCCCACTCTGGCTGCAATATCCAAATATTTGCTAAATAAATTATAATGTACAGTAATGTAACTTGTTTTCAGATATTCAGCACAAAGATTTTTTAGTAAACTTACCATACATAATCAATCTCTTCTTCATCTTGTATAAATTCCTTGTCATCATTTACTTCAATATTGTTCAAATCTTCCTTTTTTACCAGATTTACTAATATATTTTCTTCCTTTAAAATATTAGAAGTAAAACTCTGGACACATGTTGGATCAAAACTCTCTTTTTCTTCTTTTATGTTTTTTACTATCCCACTTTCCTCTTGCATCGTCCCACCATTACAACTTTCTTCTTCTATCAGCTCAAAAGATACTTCTTCTTTTATTTCAACTCCACAAAATTCTTGTTTGATACCTACTGGCTTTCGGTTACTTTCCATACTTAAAAACTGAAACAAAATCAGGCATATTTGTAAAATGTGTAACGTCGGAATATATTTTCCGGAATAAGGATAAAAACTAATTCACTCATTTATACTTTAATTTCTTTTGTTATTAGTAAAAAATGTGATAGTTTAACATTCCAAAAACAATTTATACAATGAAAAACTAAGGCAGTATATATATGGTCAAGGTTTTTCCCCTTTTTTTGGGGGAAAAAATTTAATTATTGGTTCAGTATGGAGGGAGCATGCAATGCTCGTAAATGTGATACAAAATAAACCAAAAAGATAATGTCAATTAAAACTATTTAATGAACTGTTAAAATGATTAACAGCAAAGGTAACTATTTCAAATGTTGAATTAGTTAACAAGACAGCCCCACAAATTTAATATTAAAGAATAATGAATAACTAGAAAATATGGGTACAAAATAAAAAACTAATAAATAAAAACTCTAACTAACAAAACATCACAACTAAAAATAAATAAAACCAATTAATATGAATTTTCAAATTTTATCCGGTTGTTACAAGTTTTATTTTTTATTTTTATTGGTGATGATAACCGCCTATGTGTTCTCAAAAAAGGAATAATAAACGGTATCAGGAAACTGACACATACTTTCTCCCTCATTATAGAAACTTAATAAAAAAATACTATTACCAATTTATTGTGACTTTTTTATTTTTAACAGTCATTTTCCCATAAAAATCCATAAAATAATGGAAAAATCTACTTTTCTCAAAAACGGCTCGAACGATTTTGATTAAAATTTTACAGTTTATAGTACTTTAGGTCCCTAATAAACTATAAAATTTTAATCAAAATCGTTAGAGCCGTTTTTGAGAAAAGTTAATTTTTCCGTTATTTTATGGGTTTTTATGGGAAAATTACCCTTAAAAATAAAAAATTCACAAAAATGAAAAAAACGCCTGGAGATACCGTGGATTAGTACCTCCATACCAAATTTCATCAAAATCGGACGACTGGTTTAGGCTCTAGGTCTGATAACATCCACACAGACACACAGACACACAGACACACATACAGACACACACACAGACATCACTCCGAAAACCACTTTTTTAGGTTCAGGGGGACCCAAAACGGATATTTCCACCAAAAACTCAAACTCGAAAATTTTGACGAATACAATACTTTCTCCATATACTATGGTATAGGGGGAGAAAGTAAAAAGGAGAACATTTTCTTCAGTAAAAATCTACCCAGAAGTGAAGCTGAAAACTTAAGAAATGTTTAATGTATTTGACATGAGTGTAAATATTTATATACTATATGTTTTATTTATGTATTTTAAGTAAAAATATGTATGTTTGGCTCAGGACTTCGAGAACATCAAACCTTGCCTATAGATGCAGTTTGTGTGAAACTACTTTGTAGGGTACGCCCAAGGTAACATGACTGTAGCATCAAAATTAAATCTGGAGGACCGATGCAGTTTTGAAACAGGTTATTAGGTTATAATTCCAAAAAGAAAGGAATGGATGAGGATGAGTCAATAGGAGCTGAACAGACCTGGATAGGCTAGTCACCTAATGTAGACTGTTGAATGTTAAATAAAGATTGGAAATTAATTGTAATTTAAAGCTGGGGTTACAATAGACAACCTCTTGAATGTTTTTTTGTTTTGCAATGATAATGTCTTGAGAATGTAAACAGAACCAGTTTGTTTAATCAATAGATGAGCTTGTTATTTAATTTTTTAGATTTAGTTGTGAGTAGACCTACATACAAGGTATTAATTAGTCGGAGAGCTGACGACGAATTTAGGGAAGGTATTTTTGGCTAGTTAAAATAACAAAAAAATAATATTTTATTATTTGGAGAATCTAGAATCCTGAGTCAGGCAGAGGGTTTGCTGTTATTTTGCTACTGCGCAACCTATGACATCTGCAAAAAAATAAATGAAAAAAAATATGTTTTGGGCAACTTGAAATTTGTTTAATCTTTAATTTTAGCATCTATTTAACCCAGAAATAAACATCCCAGACTTTTATTTTGGTTTTAAAGTATAACCAGACCCCCCTGAACATATGTAATAATTATATCTCAGAAATATACTTTGGGCATTCTGAAATTTTTATAGCATGTTTATTAAATAATATTAAAAATACGTGTAAAGCGCCAGACGAATTAAACGGTTATTAATATTTCCCAGACGCGAATAGAGATAAATGAATGCGACAAAAAAGTCGTATGTAGCCAAGTGCCAGAGAGATAATTTATTGATACTTGCCGGCAACTGACGGGGCCTTAGCTCGAGTGAGTTTACCATATAGTGCTGTACCACCTTTAAGAAATAATGAAAATTTGGAATACGTACTGGGCAAAGACTGAGATGGTACATACAATTATATAAAAAGAATAAAAGACTTTACCAAGTACAACAAAAGATCTTTAACCTTACCTTATTTAAAGCTGATATCGAACACCTGAGTTAGCTATTTACAGGAAATAACAATAAATACAATTCATATAATAAACAGTTTGTTTATTTAACCTTACTGCAAGATGATATGCAAAAAAAAATTTAAATTGACATGCCCTTAATTATAGGATAAATAAAAAGAAATTTAAGAATAGTTTACTTTTACAATATTGATTTTAATTAAGTTTAAAAAGATCCCTCCCCGAAAGTAAAATTTAAAAAAACCCTCCCCATTTATAATAAAAAAGATTTATACAATTTATTAATTTTTTTTACAAGATTACAAGATTAGATACATTGCACCATGGATTTATTAATAACATTTATTTTGTTGGCCAACCTTAACACTAGGCCTAAATCAAATTAAATAATACAAATAATG
>JAGFPH010015724.1:0-20664 GCA_018207615.1 Philaenus spumarius
TAATTTACCTTGTTTGTGAGGTGATACTGCTGAACAATCCTTCATTCAGTCATTCTCAAATATACATAAAACACAAAATAAAACTCTTAAACAACACAAAACGAGTTCACATTTAAAATTATACATATTATACGGGTGACGCGCGTTGCCGGTAACCGTTCACGAAGCAATAGTTAAAGCACTCGATCGTCAATAATTATTAATAGTCACCAGATCAGGGTCGCCGTTATTGAGTACACAATCTATACATCGTGAATCACAGGAATGGTTTCTATTTTGGCAATCAAATCATAAATGATATGGGATTGAAATTTTTATTTATTGTTCAGTAAATGGTCGGGATTACGTTTTTGCACTTTATAAATGTGGAAATCCTCCAATGCATTCATTAATGGGCCTTTGTTACATCGGTGTAATATTTTTAAATTTGTGTCAATATCTGTGTAACTATGGTTTGTGTCAATCAAATGTTCGGTGTATTTGGAGTCTGTCTTGTAGATGGTGGATCGCTTAGAGGACGGAACGTGTTCTCTGAAGCGGGTTTTAAACGTGCGTCCAGTTTGGCTTATGTACGTTTTTGTGGCACTCGTTGCATGTTAATTGATGTACCCCACTGATGTTGAAATGGTAAGGATCTCTTGTTTTTGGTGGTTTTAAAAGTTTTTCTTAACTATTATAGGTCCTATAAGCCAGGTGGTAACCTTGTTTGCTGAAGATGTTATGCGCAGTATGTTCTAGGGCTTTATTGAAATCAACACCAATGAATTTAGGTTTGGGGTAGGTGGCTCTGTTAACTTTTCTCTTATTTATTTGATTTCTCATTATGTTGTCAATGATTGAAGTGCTGTAATCATTGGAAGCGGCAATATATTTTATAGTGTTGATCTCCTGCTGGAAATCTTCTGAGTTCATGGGGATGCTTAATAATCTGTGCACAAAACTATTATACGCTGCTAATTTAAGCCATATGGGGTGGTTGTAAGATGCGTGAATGGTGTGGTCAGTCTGCGTGGGTTTTCTATAAATTTTAAACATATATTTCGTTCAGACTTGATGATGGATATGTCTAAGAAGTTCAGTTTATGTTCGTGTTCTATTTCGCTTGTGAATTTAAGGTTGGGGTGAACTTTATTAAGGAAGTTCAACAACAAATCAGTTTGTCGTGGATTACCGTTGTATAAGCAAATGATGTCATCCACATATCTAAAATAATAAATGATTTTCTTGTGGTGGTTGTTATGGTCGGTCATAATAATGGTGGTTTCAATGTGATTCAAAAATATTTCAGCCATAATGCTAGACAACGGAGAACCCATGGCTAATCCTTGTCTTTGGAAGAAAAATTTATTATTAAACGTGAAATAGTTCTGTGCCAAGCAAACGTTCAGTAAGTTGATCAATTCGCCTATTGATTCGTTTTTTAACTTATTATTTAAGCGTAAAATTCGGCCGCTAGATTGCGAACACATACATACATAATATGATTTTTAATGACACGCCAAAACGTGTTCTGGGGGTCATGATCGGTACTCATTTGCTACTCCCGACCTTGGATCTCACCATAAGGGCCACTGCAATAGCTCATTTTTCCTATGGAAATTCGCTAATAAACAGGAAACAAACAAAAATAAAACTGAAACATTTTTACAGGACTAATGAGGATAAGCTGGATATTGCTACCAAGGAAGACGTGTAGTCATTTTGCCTATGCAGCCCCGTGAATGTAACGCTCGAATCTCCGCGTCCGTTTACTTCCTGATTCATTTAATTAATTATTTGTGTTACAATCTTACTAAACGGTGTTGGAACGATTTCGATGCAATGGTTTTAATGCAACATTTTCATATTATTTCGTATTCTAGTTTAACCCTTTAACACCCACATTATGGGGGCAAAATATGAAATCATCCCTTTTTATTTAATGGTCAATTCAAGCCAATATATATATTCAAAAACCAAAATCAAACAAGTGCATTATATTGTGTACTAGTATGTACGTTCAGTTTCGTTCGCAGAAATAATTGCTACGAATATAGAGAGCCTTATTTACACATAATAATTCGACCACGCAACTGAACCGCTGACGTGAGTTAAGCAAATTTGAAAAATTAAGTTTATAGGGTTTCAACCAACAATTTGGGAAATAGGTCTATTCACGATCGTGCTGAATAGTTGCAGAATGGTTCGCACGCCATTCCGCATATTGGGCTTATCTTCAATATGCAATTCATTGCGTGCCTCGCACGCCATTCCGAATATTGGGAGTATCTTCAACACACAAAACATTGCGTGCTTCGCACGCCAACCCCCTTATTGGGAGTATCTTCAATACACAATGCATGCGTGCTTCGCACGTCAACCCCACGCTAGAATCAAGGCCACACTATACTACAGGCCGGAGTGCTCCCCTCCACTTCGGACGAAACGTCACAGCAAGCGCCCAACTTCCCGCCTTCAGTTGCATGCTGTGTTGCCACCGTACTGGTAATGACACTGTATTAACTATGCCTACATCATATTGTGTGCCAGGTTGTAAAAGTAACATATTACTAAATAACTATTCTAGAAGTGTTACTGACACAATGAAAAAAAGAAAGACAGTAAATGCTGATAAGGACAAAAACACACTGAAAAGAAAGGCAAAAAAGTTGTGTAACTGACAGAATCATAAAGAATGCCCTAAACATTGTATAAAATAAACCAACTAAAATTACAATTCTTAGTACATGTATAATAAAACACCACAATGAATTTGAAATGGAAAAAATCAACTTTTTGTTTAAGTATTCAATGTTATTGTAAATGTAGAAAAACATTAAAATAACAAATCTAGGGTATTTATTTGTATATTACAGTACTTTCTTTTTTTTTCAATTATTTTTTTCTAGTACAGAATTCTTGTTTTGAGTTGGCAATGAACTTTAGTTGTTATTGTTTAATAGAATAAAATGTTGATTGTAATTAGCAATTGGTAAATTTAAATGATATAATAAAATGATTTGAAATTTTCAATATAGAAGTGTCTTATTTTATTTGATAACTAATAAAAGATACTTTGATAACGTTTGATAAACTTCATTAATAACAAATATGTAGACACAACATTATTTTGAGATTTTAAAACACAATTATTGTGTTTTAATGAAGTATTGCTGTATTTTATGTTTTTTTCAGAATAGATTATATTTTATACATGCAACAGTTACATAAATTTAGGTTTGTTTTGATATAGGCCTGTATTACACTATCAAAGTTCTTTGATAAAATATTTAATCAAAGGTTCTCTCTTGTCTCTTAGAGAAGAACCTTTGACAAATAAATTTGACGTGTGCCAACTTTGATAAAAGATTGCATATTACAGTTTCAAATATTGTATCAAAGAAATTTGATCAAAGATATTTGACAAAGAAATTTGATAGTGTAATACAGGCCATAATAAAAAAACACTTTCAGAATTGTTAACACTTGGAAACAATGTTTATGTTTAGGCCTTAAAAATGGGCTGTAAATTTACCTCAAAACACTATTTATGGACATCGTTGTGTTCGTCAGTTAATGCAGAATAATAAAATATAAGTTTTATACACAAAAACTTGGACTAGCGACGTAGGGTGCAGTAGTTTTGAGCGCGCGACATTGATGCGCCTAAAGGCAGCACATTGCCAGGAGCCTTAAGTTGAGCGCTTACTGTGACGTCACAATCCGAGCAGTACGGCCTGTAGTATAGTGTGGCCTTGGTGGAATTCACCACATGGTTTTGAACCGGGTACTTCTATAGTATTTTAAGTTTCGATTGATTTTGGGGGAACCAAGCGAGCTATAATAGAGTGCGAACACATATATACATATGTATGATTTTTAATGACACCCTAAAACGTGTTCTGGAGATCATGATCGGTGCTCATTTGCTACTCCCGACCTCGGGTCTTACCATAAGTGCCATTGCAATATCTCATTTTTCCTATGGAAATTCGCTAACAATATTACACATATTTAGTTATATAGTTTGTATGAAGTTAGTGCCATGCATTTTATTGTATACGGGTAGCTACTTAATTTTAATATCTTTTATTGTAGTGATTATGATCTCTATACAATCCTGGTACTGATAAGTGTAAATTGTGATTTTTTTTGTAAAATTATTTGAGTAATTTTTGACTAAATAGAAAAAAAAATAAGTGTATAAATGATAATTAAATTTTTAGGGTAGGTATCCCATTTCGTCCTCTTGACTTAATCGAATGGTTTATTTCAGTTAATAAATATTACACAGTTTTAATTGTATAGTTTGGAGAAGTTAGATCAATTTATATCTATTGCATAGGGGTAGCAACCCCATTTCTACCCCTTGAACTGTAATAATTGTAATGTCTAAACACTCCTAACATTAATGTGTAAACGGTGATTTTTTTTAGTGAAATCGGTCAAATAGTTTTGCATTATTGAAATGCTTTATTATTAAATTTTTAGGGTAGTTATTTTAGGGGAGAATTTTTTCATCCCTTCGACTTAAGTAACCAAATTGCAAATTGTTTTTATATCACTTGATAATAATACTAGGCCTATACAATTTTAGTTTTATAGGTTGCAGGACGTTAGTTTAGTTGATATGTATTGTATAGGGGTAGAAACCCCATTTCAAAACCTTAGACTGAAGTATTTGTAACGTCTAAACACTTCTATGATATGAATAAATTTTGAATTTTTTTAGTGAAATCGGTCGAACAGTTTTGCTTTATTGAAATGCTTTACTATTTAATTTTAAGAGTAGTTTTTTTAGGGGAGATTCTTTCATCCCTTCGATTTAAGTAACCAAATTGCAAATTGTTTTATATGACTTGATTATAATGTTTTACAATTTTAGTTTTATAGGTTCTAGGAAGTTAGTTTAATTTATATTTATTGTATAGGAGTAGAAACCCCATTCCAATCCCTTGAACTGTGGTATTTGTAACGTAAAAACACTCCTGGCACTGATATGAATAAACTGTGAAAGTTTTAGTGAAATGGGCCGAATAGTTTTTGAGCCTGTATAGGACAAAGACAGATTAATATACATATAGAAATGTAAATGTTCGCCGAAATAAAACACAATATCCTAAATTTTAACGCAGTGGTCGCGCACGTGACGAGTTTTTATAAACAACCAAAATAAAGTTCATACTTCCAATACACAATACGATGTATCAAATGACTGCACAGGGGTGGATATATATAACATAACACTTGGGTTATTTATAGATTTTTTGGGTTTTAGCTTCAAAGGGTTGCGTATCTGGCGAACGCCATTTGTATAAGATATCAGCTGAGTGTATTAGTGTCAGAAGACGTGCCCTTTGAATTTCGTACATTCTTTCTGCCCCGGTGGAATAAATATTAAGGACGCTGCAAATTCTGTTGTTGGTATTAAAACACGTAGCACTGGTTTTGCTAGAGACTACAAGGCAAAGTATAGTTCGTTTAAATTCATATTTATACGGAAAAAAATGATTATACAATCTATCGACATCTTTGTAAATACATAAATGTATGTTTTTTTTTGTTTCTCCTCTACAGGCTGAAAAACTACTCAACCGATTTCACTAAAAATTTCGCAACTCACCCTTATTAGTACTGGGAGTGTTTAGACATTAACTATTTCGTTTAATTACATTTAAAGGTTTAAATTGGGGGTAACTGCCCTAAAAAACACGGATTAAGGGTCTGCTGTAGTTGGATTTGTATCCCATAAGAGCAATGTTCAATTTCAAACCATTTATTTCGTTTATTTTTTATCATAAAATTCTTTGCAAGGTCTCATTTTAAGCACAGTCACAATACGTATCCGTCTTGCAATTTAGTGTTTTTTTTAATGCTTTTGATTTGTTATGTAATTGACATTTTGTGAGTACAAAGTTTGAATTTTTTTCCTAACACAATAAAAAATTAATAATGAAAAATAATTTGCAAGCCGGATCCGAAATTGTATAAAGAATATTCAGTATTTTTTTCAACACTCAATTTCTAAAGATAGACTTATAAAATGGTTTGAAATGAGGCAATGTCAAAGCGTTCAGCTGCATGAAATTGCTCTGTTTAGATAGGGATACAGTGAGAAGCGGTTGCGTTTCCGGTTGATTTCTCGTTTACTGGAGCAGACCCTTAAATTCTCATGAGAGTAGAGAAGTGAAATTAGGGACAATTTATTTTAATGTAACACATAAAAAATCCTACCTTTTGAATTTTCATAGCGTTTAAGGGATAAACACTTGTACCAAATTCCAAAATAATAAATATTCATTTATTTACTCCCACTGAAATTAGAGAAAAATACTACTTATATGCTCGGCAGGAGGGAAAACATATTTCTGAGTTGACAGCAGCGCTCCAAGCGGCAGAGCTTATAGCATTGAGTTTGTGTGCGTTACATTCTTCCGCTAGCTAATATAGGGCAGCTTCAAGGTGGAAATGCCCCAAAAACGCACGGTGACTTAAGTCCAAATCGATCTGTGTTTCTCTAATAGACCTACGTTAATCATTAACTATGCCACCAATGACGCTCAAAATTACGTTTCCGTCGATTTCTTACTCATAAATCCGAAAGAAACGTAGCCTATAAGTTAAAAATCAGATTTTGAGGTGTATTTCACAACTATGAATACATCTTTACGTCAACCCCGTTGGAACCTTCTATACACATAATCCCTTAAAAGTGTGAAAAGGCTATTTTATAATGCAGAAAAAGCTGTGAGGCTTGTAGGAGGTCTGCAAAAGCGATTCAATGAATTGGAAATATGGTCTTCCAAACCACAGAATAACCACAGATCTGGAGATTTCCAATCCTGTGTGGAGCCATTATATTTATGTGCGAAAGGCAGAACAATGGATGCACAGGAAGAATTTGAAATTTACAAAGCGTACAAAAGTAAACCTGACGACATGTTGAATGATCAGTTATCTTTCAGATCGAATCAGCTGTACGATACTGCCCTAAAACATACATCGAAGGTCAATAGTGGCTAATATTTCGTTCTTATCGACAGTGCTCCACCGGATACTATCGAGTGCACACCGGTACTTGTCACAACTGTTTTAATTAGTGTTTGTGTATGTGTTGTGTGTTTTGACTATTGTTTTAATATTTGACGATTCCTGCAGAAGGAATGAAAAACTAAAAACTAAAAAGAAGTTCTGATGATGAAGTTGCGACTTCGAAACTAGTCAGAGACCAAAATTGAAGTCACAAGACGGACCTTTTAAGGTAATTTATTATATTATTAATTGGAAATACTCACACTCTCCTGTATGTATGACTTCCAAACTATTTGTTACTTGAAATTTAAATCTATTCCAATATTAGGTCAAGATATACATAACCGCAATACCAGACAGGTAGATGACTTACGGGAAAGGCAGCACTGACGTGAAAGGATTAAAAAACTGCCCTTGCAAGCAGGAGTAGCGCTTGTTAATAAATCCCCACAAAAAATAAAAAAAATTCAAGACCAGAAGGACTTTAAGTGTCTTCGACAACTCTTGGTGGTCAATTCCTTTTACTCGGTGGAAGAGTTCCTCAGCCACAGGAGGTGAGATAAATTATTATTATATTATCAATTTTATTCTTTCATGTTGTGATTTTGTAACTGCTATGTGTTTGTAAATGAAATGACATCATAAAGGTGCAATTGTTATACATGTGGATTAAATTGTTGTTGATTATTTATTAAATTGTTTTGTATAAAATTTTAAATTGTAGGTTTCATGTAAGAATTTTATAATTTTAAATTTCGGTTTTGACTCTTGCTATATGAATGTAAATTTGTCGACAGCAAAAAGTATAATAAATAAATAAATCATGTTATGTTTTTTTTATAATAAAGGTGTAGGATTAACAATAACCCCAAAGCTAGGATGGTAAATAATGTTAAATGTCTAAATCAAATCATTTAATACTAGGGAGACCCCTGCGTGCTTCGCACGCCAACCCCCAATGGAATCTTATAAAAACATATGTTAGGTTTTATTTATAATAAAGGTGTGCGATTAATAATAATCTCAAAACTAAGATGGTAAATAATATTAAATTTTCAAATTAAATATTTCTTATATTTTATAACAGCAGTTATAATAATGGTTAAAAGAACCAGCAAGGCTCAGGTCTACATTTTAAAACCCTAACCTAAAAGCTAGAAATACAAAAATAGTTGATTCAAATTTTGAAATCAGCTGTTAATGGAGATATTGAAGCAGTAGCTATATTATCTGTTATTTTATTCAATTGGTTGCTATGGTAATAAATATAAATACATGTGTTGGTTTATCATTCTAGGCCTAACCTAAGAATTTTTTCCGACTAAATTTATAAATATTGAAATAAAAAAAGGTTTTTATCAAAATAAATTATAGCCTATGTTACTCAGGGATAGTGTAGCTTTTTATTAGTAAAACTATTTTTTCAATCAGTTCAGTAGTGCCAGAGATTACCCCCTACATCCTACAAACAAAAAATTTTTACCTCTTTATAATATTAGTATAGTTAATTTATAAAAGCAGTTATAATATAGGATATTAGAACCAGCAAGGGAATTCACCTAAACAAAAACCTAACCTAAAAAGTTAGAAATACAAATACTTGCTTCAAAGTGTGACATCAGGTGTTAATGGAAATAATAGAGCAAACAGCTGTTAAATCTGTTGCCATGGTAATTCATCAGTCTAGGCATAACCTAAGAATTTTTCCGACTAAATTTACTAATATTGAAATAAAAAATGTTTTTATCAAAATTATGAATTATAGCCTATATTACTCAGGGTTAGTGTAGCTTTTTATTAGTAAAACTATTTTTGCAATCGGTTCAGTAGTTGCACAGATTACCCCCTACATACAAACAAACAAACAACAAAGTTTTACCTCTTTATAATATTACAATAGATAGATAATCCTCCAAATGATAATTACCTATTGACATAGGCGCTGATATAGTAACCTTTTGAATGTTGGAAACGTGTGTTTTTTTCATATTGCCATTGAATACGAAAAACATTTTGAAATTACTTGTAATGTTTCCCAAATCTAACTACAACTATTTTTTCTTTTTTATAGTTAGACCATCTCTCCCTTAACACGAGAGACTGAAACAATAGGAATGTCACATAGGCTAAATCAAAATTACTAACAATACTATAAGCTAACTGAAGCACTACATGCTACATTCTGACTCAGCAGGCATTCTATGTTCTGTATTTAAAATTAATTCCCCTCCATTATGCGATATGTGGTACATACGGCCTTTTAGAAAACCCCTAGTTTAATTTAAATTTCCGCAATGTTCTTCCCGCGTGCATTTAATATGCGACCACAATGAATACTAAAATAAGAACGCAATTGCATTTCGTTTCAAGTAAATGTTTCATGAAGTTTGTATTTATTTGGCTTCATTACACGGTGGAAGGGTAACGGATATTAAGGGAATGTATAATCAGAGACTAATTTCCTGGGATAAATAACTGCATCTGTACGAGTTTAAACAATCAGCTCGACTGTACAAACTAATGATTAAATTTTGATTTGTAAACAGTAACTGGGAAATCTGTATTACTACTTGCAATTAAGGGCTTCAGATTTAATTGCTTTTACAAGTTTAAATTCCTTTACAATTTATTCAGTTAAAATAATAGTACCTGCAATATCATTTGAAATACAATTTTCATTTAGTTTTTCACAAAAAAAGTATTTTATTCAAAACTGCAATAGGAAAATCCAATTAACAAGCAGTAAATTGAACAAGGTGTTTTTTCTACTAAACATTCGGTGTTTGATTTAACTTATGTTTACCAAGTGCTTATTAACCTACAGTGTGATTTTTTAAACATGAAAACCGTTTTTATTGTAAGTGAAAGTCAAAATATTGTACACAAAATATATATATAAGCCAAATCCACTGACACACTGATCACAGTTTCTCAAAAACTACTGAACGGATTGGAACGAAATTTGGTATGTACCTTCCTCTGGGACCATAGGTACTCACTAAGAAAGGTTTTAAAAAAAATCAAAATTTTAGGAGGGTTTGGTGGGGGTCAAAGTTACTAAATCACGATTTCTCTCAAACTACCGAACGGATTGAAATGAAACTTGGTATGTAGCTTCCTCTAGAGCCATAGGTTCTCGCTAAGAAAGAGTTTTAAAAAATTCGAAATTTTAGGAGGGTTTGGGGGGCCAAAGTTACTAAATCAAAATTGTTCTAAAACAACCGAACTGATTGGAATGAAAATTGGTATGTAGCTTCCTCTAGGACCCTAGGTAATCGCTAAGAAAGGGTTTCAAAAAATTCAAAAATTTTAGAGGGGTTTGGGGGATCACAGTTACTAAATCACGATTTCTCCAAAACCACCGAACGGATTGGAATGCAATTTGGTATGTAGCTACATCTAGGACCCACGGTGCTCGGTAAAAAAGGCTTTAAAAAAATTCGAAATTTTAGGGGATCAAAGTTAATAAAAATCCCCATAAGAAATACATACTGTTATATATTTATTGACATAATATATTTTTTTGTTAATATACATTTAACTTTGATTTGTCTATCCGTGCAAAGCCGGATCGGGCCAGCTAGCCTCATATAACTATTCATGAAAGTGCTTTACTAGGAGTATCCCGGGAGTGTAGTTAGTACAATCACTGAATGACAATCCCCATGATAGTCGTCGGTTTAACCTCTCTTATCTACCCTTCCCTTCTTATCTTTGCATGTAAACGAACATTTCCAGCGTATAAACTGAGATTGAATACCATTAGCATATAATACATGGGGGTTTAGATTCCATGCAATTCGATCATCAAACAACATAATTATTTCCCGCTAGGAGACCATTAAACTAACTCCCACATCAAACAATAAATAATCATAATTGGATTGCTAAAATTTAAGAAGTTCCCAAGATATAGCAATTTTGTATAGTTACCGAAGTTCGCCACAGTAAAATTACGTTTTTATTGTAATGGTACACGACCTCAGGCATATTTCAATAACTGAACATTTTCTCTACCGTATGCAAATCCCGGTTTAAGCAATTGAAAATTGTACATGGATTACCCATAGTAATTGTTTTTCATCGTCTCCCTTACGTAAATTTCCGTTATGATACTGGCCCTATTCGAGATTACATCGGAAACCATAACTTCTCCACAAATTAGACAAAAAACCACCTGTCAAAAATATATAATTCCAGGGGAAACCCCTGCGTGCTCCGCACGCCAACTACGTTGGAACCTTCTGTACATATATTCATGTTATGTTTTATTTGTAATAAAAGTGTAGGATTAATTACTACCCCAAAGCAAACATGGTAAATAATGTTAAACGTTCAAATCAAATTATTTCGTATATTTTATAACAGCAGTTATAATTAAGGTTAAAAGAACCAGCAAGGCTCAGGTCTACACATTAATACAAATCTAACCTAAAAGTTAGAAATACAAATAATTGCTCAAAGTTTGAAATCAGATGTTAATGGAAATATTAAATCAAACAGCTATTTTATTTTTTATGGTACTCAATTGGTTGCTATGAATGTTGGTTCGTAATGAATGTTATTACATGTATCTGTTATGGTACTTAATTGGTTGCTATGATAATGAATGTTAATACATTCAAGAAATGTTTGTTGGTTCATCAGTATAGGCCTGACCTAAGAATTTTTTCCGACTAAATTTACAAAATATTTAAATAAAAATTGTTTTTATCAAAATAAATTACAGCCTATATGTTACTCAGGGATAGTGCAGCTTTTTATTAGTAAAACTATTTTTTCAATCGGTTCAGTAGTTCCAAAGATTGCCCCTACATACAAACAATCAAAGTTTACCTCTTTATAATATTAGTATATATATATTGATCGTTATATGAAAAATAACTTTTAAAATATGCTAACTTTAAATAAATTTAGTACTATGATTTGACATAGAAAGCATATTAGAAAACAAACTATTTCAAAAACATTTTGTATTTCTTAAACTTTTTGTGTTTTACTAGCGCATCAAGTTGTGCAAATTGTTTGTAAAAAATGAGAAGGCAAGTAAAAAGTACATTATTTCTGAACCATCAAATATACAACTAACAGGTATATATAAAAAAAATCAATTTAAAAAACTGAGTACATAATATTGTGGTCATTTTCAAATTCATCTCAGTCCTTAATCGTTTCCTTTAATAAAGCTTTATATACAAAATCTTCAATGCCATAGATTCATTCACTTGCAAAATTGCACGCAGAACAATTGCAGTTACTAGGAAGCTACGTACCAAATTTCATTCCAATCCGTTCGGTGATTTTTGAAATTTCGTTATAGATTTCAGAGAATATTACCACATCACTACCAACATAAACAAATCAAATTTCCCTCGCGTTATTCACAGTTGAGAGGGTTTTTTTCCGCTGTTGTGTGCATCACACTTTGGGGAGCTGTCTGTTACAGAGTCGTAATTTTAAAAATACATATTTATTCGCTTCGTCTAGCGTAAAAAGTAAGAAATGAAAATATACTGACGAAATTATTGTTAAAGGTCATGCTTTGTGAAGGTAAATAATAAAATGCAAATATATGGTAATAGATTCAGTGCGCGTAAGAGTAAAAATGAAGGTATAGTGTTTGGTAAAAGCATGGACCCGAGCTGCGCTCGCAGATATAGTTGAGTGAATTAAAGAAATATCGGGTAATATATTTATCCTTAAAGTTCACAATTCAAAATTTAAAAAAATAATTCAACCAGGCAGCTGAGCCGCTGACGTGAGTTGAGCAATTTTCCAAAATTAAGTTTACAGGCCTATGTTTTAGGGTTTCAACCAACAATTTGGGAAACAGGTCTGTCACGACGGTGCTGAATAGCTGCAAAATGGTTCGCACGCCATTCCGCATATTGGGGGTATCTTCAACACACAAAACATTGCGTGCTTCGCACGCCAACCCCACAGTAGAATCCACCACATGGCTTTGAACCGGGTACTTCTATGGTATTTTACGTTTCGATCGATTTCGGGGGAACCGAGCGAGCTATAAGGTCGCGTGAAAAAAACAAAATGTGCAGAATAACATCCTACATTTATATTTGTAGAAAAACCTCAAAAACAAATTTTCATTCTCCTAGGAAAAATCTCAAAAAACATTTATTTCCGGTTAAAAAACGTGCTTTCGATTGTTGGATTTTCTTGGCTAACGAACTCGTCCGAACGACGTAGGCAACCAACATGTGTACCAAATTTGAACAAAATCGGACTTAAAATGCGGCCACTAGAGTGCGAACTCATATATACATATATATACATATGTATGATTTTTAATGACACCCCAAAACGTTTTCTGGGGACCATGATCGGTGCTCATTTGCTACTCCCGACCTTCGGTCTTATCATAAAATAGCTCATTTTACCTATGGAAATTCGCTAATAAGTTATGTGTACTAATTGGTTTGTTCAACTCGGCATCCTATACAAACACAGTAAATACTACAATATTGTATGGACATTTGTTGTCATTACCTTTTAACTTATCTTTTTTCCTTCATCCGATTGTTTTGACAGTTACACCATCCGATAGGGAATCAAAAGGGCTACAAAAAAGGTGTCTTGACATTTATTTTCGTTAAAATGTACAGTTTTAGAGTAATTTAGGTTTGTAATTTTCAAACAGCCGCCATTTTGAAACGCATGATTGGATTTAATCGTTTATTTTTTTTGAGGTATATCATTGACAGCTTAAACTTCATGCCAAGTTTGAACTTAATCAGTCAAACCGTTCTCTAGATATAAATTATTTTGTACAAAAACAAAATGGCGGATATCTGGAAAACGAAGCGTTTTCGGACCTATATTTATAGGAACTTTTTTCATTATTTTCACCAGTAGAACACGTCCTGCAATTCTTTCCGTTTCTTCCTGATACACCCTGTATATGATTTTTAATGACACCCCAAAACGTGTTCTGGGGAACATGATCGTTGCTCATTTGCCACTCCCGACCTTGGGTCTTACCATATGGGCCACTGCAATAGCTCATTTTTTCTATGGAAATTCGCTAAAGACAATTTCAGAGTTTGCTGGCATAAAAATACACGGTAAGTTTCGTCCAAATCTAACAGTACTTCCCCTTTAGGCCTACAAATATGATCAGCTAAGAGGGACATCTCAGGGGGAGTGAACTACGCTCACTTGCATGAGAGGGGGCTCTGAGAGCACTACCCTCTTTACAGTACTTGAGGAGACGAGGGAGAACAAACTTCCGTCAAGAGATTATTGAGGTAGATTCCAAGGTCAGCCCACCAGGCTCTTGTACATGCGAGACACGAGTTTTATCTCAGAAAGAACTCACCACGCTCCGTACTTGAGAGGTTGAGGGGAATTTAAGATTGTCAACTTGCTCGAGTAACTAAATAGAGAATAGAACCTTCTACACTCGATTTCACGTCCACCGGGCGTTACGGAGCGCCCATAAGCATTGTTGAACAAATGGCGGTCCCAATGATACTCCCGCTCAGACTGTTGACTGCATGACAACAAACGTGATGCACCCAGTAAAGGTAGTAGCATGTCTATCTCCCGTAAGACCTGTACTGCACGGTGAACGTGAAATTGAGAGTTGGATCAAGGATTATTATTGGGGTGAGATCTTAAACTTTCCAACAATTTTGACAATATTTCCTAACATCTATGGTGGGTGTTCCAACGCGAAGAAGGGCTCTGGGTTATGTTGTGTTGAATAAATTCCATTGGAGATGGAGCCCTGTATGCTCACGCTGGGATTTTTTTGGAAAAATGAACTTATCTTGGTAGGGTTTTTAACACTGCACGTGATATATTGAGTACCTTAAGATTGTTTTAATTTTGTTCATAATTAAGTTTCATCACATTATTAAAAAAAAAAAAAATTTTCCCGCGATACTTTTTCCCGCCATTTTCTTATCCCCAATATTTCCCGCAAACTTTAAAATTTTCCCATTTTCGGAGGAAAACCCCCTAATCTAATAACACTGCCTGGCACGGTGAGTCCGTGTTGCCACAATATCCTAACAAGAGTTGGAAATAAATTTCCCAGAACACCGTTTAAAAGAAAGCAGTGCATTTATTTAGTACAGAAATTATTTGATTTGGCGAACATTTTAGGATTGGAAACTGTAACTTGTTTGTTATTTGTGAATGTTTGTAATTAAAAATAAAATTTTTCGAAACCCAAAGTTCGAGTTTTTTCCGTGCAATCCAATACCAGTATCAAAATGCTAACTTTTTTCAAAAATCTCAAATTTCCTAAATATTTGGATTTTAATATTATTGAGTTGACCTCCCCCCCCCCCCGCCGCCGCCATAGCAACGCCCATGTCTAGGATGATCGCTGTGAACGACTGACACTAGAGTTGTCCTTAAATGTGGACTTTTTATATTAGTCCTAACTTTACCAATACATTATGTAACCTAAACTACAAAGTTATTAACCACTAATGGAAACCCATGCGTGCTCCGCACGCCAACTCCTTTGGAACCTTCTATACACATAATAATGTTACGTTTTATTTTTAGTACAGGTGTAGGATTAATAATAACCCCAAAACTAACACGGTAAATGTTAAAATCAAATTATTTCGTATATTTTATAATAACAGTTATAATAAAGGTTAAAAGAACCAGCAAGACTCAGGTCTACACTTTAATAAAAACATAACCTAAAAATTAAAAATAATTGCTTCAATGTTTGAAATCGGCTGTTAATGGAAGTATTGGAGCAAACAGCTGTTTTATCTGATATTTTATTCAATTGGTTACTGTGGTAATAAATGTAAATACATATTGTGTTGGTTCATCAGTCTAGGCAAAATCTAAGACTTTTTTTCCGACTAAATTTACAAATATTGAAACAAACATTTTTTTATCAAAATTAATTATAACCTATGTTACTCAGGGATAGTATAGCTTTAATTAGTAAATCTATTTTTTCAATTGGTTCTGTAGTTCCAGAGATTACCCCCTGCATACAAACAAACAAACAAATTTTACCTCTTTATAATATTAATATAGATAAAATTGTAATTAACGCCAAATAATGTTTATAATTTTTCACATTTATGCCTTCTCTTTAGAACTCTGTACACGACGTTGCATTTAAACTCCCGCTCTAATTTCTCTAATGAATCAACGTCCAAAGTTAACAATGTAATTACGTTTTATATATGTAAAAAACTTCTGCAGAACAATCTTTGCAAACACAAAACCTGCTTCCATGGCCGACACTTTGAATAGTAATGAACTGCAGAAAATAGTTTCTTGTTTCAAAGGTTTTAATTTAACAAAACTCGTTAAAAACAAGGATAAAAGGAAATTTAAATAAAGGGACTCAAGTTTATACTTCGCCGGGAAATATACTTTGTGATTTAACGTAAACACATTCGGAACTTTTTTATAGTGCATCTTGTAAATAAAAACTTAAGCACATGGACCAGGAAAACATTTCTTCTAGTTTTCTTACAGTGTTAACAATGCCGAACTGTTAGGTATATAACGTCATACATAAAAACTACGAATTATTAAAAAACTACCTAGGTGCTGGCTAAGAAAGGTTTACAAAAAATTCAAAAATTTAGGGGGGTTAAGGGGGTCAAAGTTACTAAAAAAACCAAGGAACGGATTGGAATGAAATTTGGTATGTAGCTTCCTCTAGGGCCGAAGGTGCACGCTAGGAAAGGTTTAAAAAAAATCTAAATTTTAGGGGGAGATTGGGGAGGGCTTGGGGGGGGTCAAAGTTACTAAAAATCCCCTTAAGAAATACATAGTGTATTTTATTTATTGATATTTTTGTTGTTGTTAATGTACATTTAAATTTGATTTGTCTATCCGTGCAAAGCCGGATCAGGCCAGTTAGTCTTTTATAATAATAGGCTATTTTAATACTTAGCACCATAATGTGGTTTGGTATTATAATTTTTTTTTTTTTAATAACGTTTATGTAACAAGACTGGTATTAATACACTGCCCATGCTCCAACGCCCGTGCAAACTGATTGTTCTTTACTCTGATTCGTGTACGAAAATTACAATTGATTAGGACAGTGGCACTTTGATCTAAGTAGGGTGGGGGGGGGGGTAGCGGTGACAAACACCCATAGTTTTCATAGTGTAAGAAAGAGATCGAAATAAACAAGCAAAATCCAAAATAATTCAAATAACGGCACGCGTTGTAATTATACAAGTAATATTTTAATAATCAATAATCAACATTTCAAACTAACTTGGGTGTTTTCCCTAATTAGGAGTTTGCATTATCTTTCCTATTTCGAATTGGAATAGATGAAACCAGAACCAACTGTGTGTAGGATTACTATGCATTCTAAAATTTTACAAGTTTTTAGTACAAAATAATTCATATCTAGAGAACGGTTTGACTGATTGAGTTCAAACTTCGCATGAAGTTTAACTGAACAATGATATATCTCAAGAAAAATAAGCGATTAAATCCAATCATGCGTTTTAAAATGGCGGCTGTTTGAACATTTCAAAAATAAATTACTCAAAAACCGTAAATTTTAGCAAAATATTTCAAGACACCTTTTTTGAAGTCTTTTTGATTCCCTATCGGATGGTCTCACAGTAAAATCAATCGGGTAAAGGATAATAGCTTAGTTATGTCTACTAACTGGTTTGTTCAACCCGACATCCTATACCAACACAGTAAATACTACAATATTGTTTGTACATTTGCTGTCGTTATCTTTTAACTTGCCTATTATACTTCTGCCAATTGTTTTGACAGTTACAAAATCTGATAGAAAAATAAATCGACCACGCAGCTGAACCGCTGACGTGAGTTGAGCAAATTTTGAAAATTAAATTTATAGGCTTATGTTTTAGGGTTTCAACCAACAGTTTGGGAAATAGGTATATTCACGACGGTGCTGAAAAGCTGCAAAATGGTTCGCATGCCATTTCACATATTGGGAGTATCTTCAACACACAAAGCATTGCGTGCTTTGCACGCCAATCCCCGTATTGGTAGTATCTTCAATACACACTGCATTGCGTACTTCCCACGCCAACCCCACGGACAAATCCACCACATGCCTTTGAACCGGGTACTTTTATGGTAGTTTACGTTTTGATCGATTTAGGGGGAACCAAGCGAGCTATAAGGTCGCGTAAAAAAACAAAATGTGCAGAATAACAGCCTACATTTATTTATATTTGCAGTAAAAATTCTAAAAAAAATTAATTCTTGTAGGAAAAATCTCAAAAAAAAATAGTTACTTTCCGTCAAAAAACGTGCTTCCTGTTGTTGGATTTTGTTGGCTAACTAACTCGTCCGAGCGTCGTAGACACGCAACATGTGTACCAAATTTGAACCAAATCGGACTTAAAATGCGGCCGCTAGAGTGCGAACACATATATATATATATATATGATTTTTAATGACACCCCAAAACGTGTTTTGGGGACCATGATCGGTGCACATTTACTACTCTCGACCTTAGGTCTTACCATAAGGGTCACTGCAATAGCTCATTTTTCCTATGGAAATTCGCTAATAAAAGTTCTACAAAAATGGTGTCTTTAAATTGATTGTTAAAATGTACGGTTTTTGAGTAATTTAATTTTGAAATATTCAAAAAGCCGCCATTTTGAAACTCATGATTCGATGTAATTGCTTATTTTTCTTTAGCTATATCAATATCAGGTTAAACTTCGTGCCAAGTTTGAACACACTCAGTCAAACCGTTCTCTAGATAACAATTATTTTGAACAGCAGACAAAATGGCGGGTATCTGGAAAACGAAGCGTTTTTGGGTCTACGTTTATATAAACTTTGTCTTCCTTTTTGTATGAGGAATTATATCTTAAAGTCCTGAATGGTTTTTTACACCTTGTATATAAGGTTAATGTTTTTTTTTTTTATTTATAGATCCGACTGATTTCACAGAAAATTTCACAGTTCACCCTTATTAGTTCCGGGAGTGTTTAGCCGTAAAAAATCGTTTGGGTTACTTACGTTTAACGATTTAAAATGGTCCAACAACCCGAAAACAATACACCTTTTTAAGCAATTCACGAAAACGGAATACGAAATTAATTTTCCCGCCTTGACGATTCATCGGAGTTACTTTTTCAAAGCATAAAAGAAGCAGATTATGCTAATTTAATCTGTACCGAGGGTTTCTTGGCGGTCGTTCACCGAGTCGTGTTGAATTCATTCATTATGAAAGCAGTAAACAGAATGCCTGCTGTGTTTAAGGTGAATTGTAGCCTGTGCTGTAATGGCACTGTTCCCACAACAGGTTTGAATAATGTTTAATCTCTGCCTGGACAACAATCTGACTTGTGTTTTGCGCAAGATGTACTTGGAAGTTTAGATGAGGTTTGGTAAATGTTTTGTTGTAAACTGGATTTTCTGTATAGACCAGGCAAACTAAAACGATTTCTACCCGAATAAACACATTTTTACCTACAGCTCCGATTTGGATGCAGTTTTCTGCATCGTGTTCAGAAAAATACCAGGAAAAAAATCTACATGCGACCAGTTTCGGGAGAAAGCGGAAAGGCATCGCGGGTGCATAAAGTGCATCTAGAAGTGTCAATTTTTTGAAACCTCTAAAAATGTATAAAAAGCCTCGAAAATCGGTACCCGGGTTTTTTTGGGGGCTACAATCACATAATTCTGACCTTGCGAAATTCCCCCGGTGCACCGGAAAGGCTGGGGGGGGGGAATTTGAGAAGTTGCGGCAGAGATTTGAAAATTTCCCTCTCCGGGTTTTTTGGGGGCGTTAAAGCAATTAACAGTTTTCAAATTATCTTAAGCCGTACATGAGACATAATTTTCAAAAACACACGTAGACAACTTTCAAAACAAATCAAGATAGGACACATGTAATCTTATATTATTAGCGAATTTCCATAGGAAAAATGAGCTATTGCAGTGGCCCTTGTGGTAAGACCCAAGGTCGGAAGTAGCAAATTAGCACCGATCATGGTAACCAGAACGCGTTTTGGGGCGTCATTAAAAATCATGGGTGTTACAAAAAGATCAGGGGCTGGCTATTCAGATTCTACATAGAAAAATAAGTCTAACATGTAGTATAACATTTTTTCGATTTCGGCTTAGTTTAGCCGTAATTCGCCATTTTGTTTTTGAACAAAAACTCACTGTAACTCTGGAAATACATAAGATATCGATTTCAAATTTGGAATAAGCATTTTATATGTTACGATTAACAAGTGTACCAAGCACAAAGAATTTATTTTTATATTTTTAAAAATAGCGGCCGTTACAAATTTTTAACGTGTGGAATATCTTGAAAACTGTTAACTTTACAAAAAATGTACAAGAGACAAAATATTTTCCTTTTTTAACGATAGATAAAATGCGTTTTATGTAGTTTCAGTAGGTCAAAGGGTAACCGAGTTATCGACAAAAAACTAAAAACATAATTTCTTGGTAATTGCCTACAATAACCAACATTAGCCTAAAACCATAATTTTTTTAGTTGTTTTTGTAGCTGGCTATGCATATTCAGATTCTGCAAAGCCGGCTACAAAAATAACTAAACAAATTTAAATTTAAAAAAAATATGGTACCCGGTTCAAAGCCATGTGGTGGATTCTACCGCGGGGTTAGCGTGCGAAGCACGCAATGCATTGTGTATTGAAGATACTC
>JAGFPH010015725.1:0-20658 GCA_018207615.1 Philaenus spumarius
ACTTTGAGCTGCGTGTCAAACGTTGATGATCGGTAATTTCGAAAATATCTCGGTAGTTTTTAAAAATATAAATTGCAAGAGTTTTGACATAAATTTGTCTAAGATTCATAACCTTAAATTCGTCAAAAAGTGTCTCAGTAGAAAAACAACGACCTTTACGCAATGCAGCTTTAAGTATAGATTTTTGAATTATGTTAAGAGGTTCAAGAATTGTTTTAAAGGCACCCCCCAGGCTATTATTCCCCCCATAAATAATGATTGACAATATGCATAATAAGATAGTTTCAGCTCTTGAACATTAAGGATTTCACTAAGATGCTTAAAAACATAGATTAGTTTGCGTGTTTTTTGCTTTACATATTTGACATGTTCAGTCCATTTCATCCGTTTATCAAACATTACTCCAAGATACTTATAACAATCAGTGCTTTCAATATGTTCGCACAAACATACCTTGTTTAGATAATCACCACAAGAATGTAGTTTTAAAGAATTTAGATTTAGATCAGTGCAAGCTCTCAGTGAAATCGGCAGAAATTTAGTTTTAGAAACATTAAGAGTTAACACGTTTTGGTCAAACCACTTTTTTACGGAAGCTACGGAAGCCAAACCCCTCAATGCCTTTCCCTGTACTTCTTCCCAAGTTTCCCCTTCAAATAATATAGCCGTATCATCAGCAAAAAGAAAGAATTTGCCCTCAATATTTAATTTGTTCAAATTGTTTATATAAATCAAGAACAAAAGCGGCCCCAGAGTACTTCCCTGAACCCCCCCATAGTTAACAGAACAACTATCACTGTTTACCCCACATATAGAAACAATCTGCTTCCTATTGGACAGGTAGCTTTCAAACCACGAGTAAGAATTTCTTCTACAACCGATTAATTTCAATTTGCGAAGAAGTTTCTCCCTGTCAACGGAGTCAATCGCTTTAGCAAGATCCAAAAAAACCACAATGCTACGCCTATTACTGCTAATAACATCATTGATGTTGCTGGTCAAATCAAACAGAGCATCAGATATCCCTCTGTCTCGTCTAAAGCCGTACTGACAACGCGTTAGAATTTTGTGTTTGTTTAAATATGAAATTAGCTGGTCTTTAACGATTTTTTCAATAATTTTTGAAAACACGCTTAATAGAGACATAGGACGATAATTGTTTTTTCCCGATTTGTCGTTAGTTTTAAAAAGAGGGAAAACCATAGCAGTTTTATATATATCAGGAAATATTCCTGACTCAATACTTAAGTTTGTTATGTGAAGCAAAGGCTTCATAAACAGATCAATGTTGTCCTTAAGAAGGGACGCTGAGATGCCATCGCAGCCAGGTGCAGAGCCACCCCGCAAACTGTTTGCATATCTTATAATGTCGTATTCAGTAACAGTACGTAAGTTGAAATTAGATAATGTCACATAGTCTTCGTCCCTTATTATAGGTTCACCACCGGAGTCGATAGATAACGCTAAATTATATCCGACGTTGGAGAAGTACGAATTGAATTCATTAGCAACTTGTTTATATGTGTCTGTGTTTATGTCTGACTGGGAACCTTGCAAATATTGTCTTATTGGAAACCCTTTCTTAACTACAATTCTTGAACTACAAGAATGAACTACAATTCTTAACTATTAAACAATGAATTATTATTTCTATAATTAAGAAAAATGTAATGTTTTGTCTATACCAGTGGTCTTCAACCCGCGGCCCGCCGTGTATATTTTTGTGGCCCGCCGAATGATTTTGTTTCGAAACAAATAGGAAAACATTGCAGCACTGAAGTTGGCCAATTGCTTCGGCCGTAGTAGGGAATTTTCGTTAAGTGGCAACCCTGATGCTCAAGGTGACTCGTAGCATCGCAACCCACGCCAGTGTCATTGTCTCTGTCTGTTTCACCTATTTCTATTGTCTGCCCGCAAGTGAATGTTAGTTTACTTTTAGTGAATAATGGCTTCGTGTAGTAAGAAACGGAAGATTACCGATGAGTGCCGAGTGTTTCAAGAAAAGTGGACTGATCTATACTTTTTTGTAAATATAAAAAACAAACCAGTTTGTTTGGTTTGTAATGAGTCTGTCTCCGTAATGAAAGAGTACAATTTAAAGCGGCATTATGACACAAAGCACGCTTCCAAGATGGACGCAGTACAAGGTCAGTTTAGATTGGATAAGGTGCGAGATTTAAGGAAAAAACTTTAGAATCAACAATTTACGTTTACTCGGCAAAACGCCGAAAGTGAATCAAGTGTTAAAGTTAGCTATATCATTTCTGAACAAATTGCTAAGCAATCAAAGCCATTCACAGATGGTGAGTTTGTAAAGCAGTGTATGGAATCGGCAGCTGAAATCCTATGCCCAACACAAAAACATTTGTTTTCAAAGGTTAGTTTATCTGGGGTCACAGTTGCCAGAAGAATTGAGGAGCTATCTCAGGATATTGAAATCTCACTTAAAGACCGTGCTTCAAAGTTTGTTTTTTATTCAGTAGCACTTGATGAAAGAACTGATGTTACAGATACAGCTCAGTTAGCCATTTTTATTAGAGGAATCGATCAAAATTTCTCTATTACCGAGGAAATGGCAGCACTATTTCCAATGAAGGGCACTACTAAAGGCACTGATATTTACAAGGCTTTGACTTCAACTTTAAACTGGTTTGGCCTAAATCTGGATAACTTGAGCGGTGTTGTAACTGATGGGGCCCCAGCAATGACGGGAAAAAATGAAGGTGTTGTAGCTCTTATTAGAAAAGATGCAAGTGAAAATGAAAAGTTCATACAATATCATTGCATTATCCATCAAGAAAATTTGTGTGCAAAAAGTGTTTGTTTCAAAGATGTCATTAAAGATGTGACTAAAATCGTGAATTTTATCAGATCACAAGGACTGAACCACAGGGAATTCAAAACCTTCCTTAGTGAGATTAATGCAGAGTATGGTGATGTAATTTATTACACAGAGTTTCGTTGGCTCAGTCGAGGAAAGTTTTTAAAAAGGGTTTTTGATTTAAAAGAAGAAATCTGCATGTTCATTTAGACTAAAGGGAAGGCAGTTCACTACTTCCAAAGATCCCAGTTGGATGGCTGATTTTGGGTACCTAACTGATATTTCAATACATCTCAATGACTTGAATATTAGGCTACAAGGGAAGAATGCTATGATACACAATCTCTTTGATCAAGTTAAGGCGTTTGAGAGGAAACTTAGTTTGTGGAAGAATCAAGTACAACAAGGCGACTTCACACATTTTCCAACACAGTCACAATGTGAAGTTCAAAACAAAGAAAAGTACAGCGAAGCACTCTTCATGTTACAGCAAGATTTTAGCAACAGGTTTTTAGACTTCAAGCAAAATAAAACTATGATGAAGCTTTTTTGTGCTCCTTTCAGTGTTAATGTGGAAGACTATTCCGGAAATATACAAATGGAACTTATTGACTTTCAGTGCAATAGCGATTTACAGGAGAAATTTAAAAACTTTCGACTTCTGGAGTTTTACTCATTGTATGTTGAAGGTGATCGATTTCCAGCAATCAGATCTCATGCTCTGGCCACAGCATCTCTTTTTGGCGGCACTTACATCTGTGAGCAGCTATTTTCAAGAATGAAGAACGTGAAATCGAAACTGAGAAACCGTATCTCTGACACTCATTTAGAGAACTCTCTTCGAATTGCCACATCTGACATAAAAGCTAATGTTGACAGATTAGTAAAAGATAAACAATGTCAAATTTCTCACTAAACTACAAAAGTCACAAATTTGATGTTTTCAGTTTAATTTTGAGTTTTATAACATGTTTAAATATATGTCAAGTAGACCTATATTGTTTTCAATATTGATGTTTAATACAGTTATCAACAAATATAAAATGTTATAACAAATTCATGTAAATTATTTTAACCTGAGACAAAATTCACACACATACATATATATATATATATATGTATATGTATATACACGCTTAATCAATGCGGCCCTCCAAGTCCTCCATGACAATAATTTGGCCCTTAAATAATAAAAGGTTGAAGACCACTGGTCTATGCTAATATTATAAAGAGGTAGAATTTGTTTGTTTATATGTAGGACGTGGGATATCTGGAACTAGGTACTGAACCGATTGAAAAAATAGTTTTACTAATAAAAAGCTACACTATCCCTGAGTAACATAGGCTGTAATTCATTTTGATAAAAACATTTTCTTTCAATATTTGTAAATTTAATCGGAAAATTCTTAGGTTAGGCATAGACTGGTGAACCAACACATGTATTTTATATTCATTACCATAGCAACCAATTTAATAAAATAACAACTAAAACAGTTGTTTGCTCTAATATTTCCATTAACAGCTGATTTCAAACTTTGAAGCAATTATTTGTATTTCCAACTTTTAGGTTAGGGTTTTATTAAAGTGTAGACCTCAGTCTTGCTGGTTCTTTTAACCTCTATTATAACTGCTGTTGTAAATTATAGAAATAATTTGATTTGAACATTTAACATTAATAAACTTTTATTATAAAGTTCAACATAGCATGATTATGTGTATTGAAGGTTCTAATGGGGTTGGCGTGCGCTGTGGTTTCCCCTAGTTTAAAATAGAATAGTCTTTTGATCAAATTTTGTGATTAAGGAAGTGCAGGAATATTGTTTAGTGGGTAATTTTGAAGGTGTCCAAATTGAAAGAGAATCTGCAGATCTGATGTGAAATATGTATTGAAAAGTTTTAGTTGACTCAAATTGCTAGATGTGGATATTGTAATAACCAGCATTTGGATTTTTTTGTTTTTGTTGTAATACTTACTATTACTTTATTAGTCTTGTAGGTAGGGCAGCAAGTTGTTTCTTCTTGATGCTTAGTGTAGATTTATGTAGTGTATTTTTGAATTGCCTCTACCATAAAATAATGAACTGTCTTCAAACAAAACTAGTGACCAAGTCCCATAATATTCTTCTCCCTCCTCAACCTTTATAACATCTTTTTACATTTTGGTTGGCCTGTAATTAAGAATATATTGTTTTATAAACATGTTGAATTATCTTATATTAATGTTTAAAATGGAATTAATATAATGGACTGTGTGTTATTATTTTTCTTGGTGCTATCAGGGACTGATGGTTTATGAAATGATAACTGAAATTATGTACCTACTGATAATTATATAAAGCTTTTTCGTATTTAAATACAAACTAGATTAAATAAATAGTTTTTAAACCACCTACAAAATGTTGAGATACGTATCACTCACGTTTATCCATACAGCGGAAACAAAATCCTGGAAGAAAAATTTAATATTTAAATTATTTGCCATTTTCTAGATCCCAAATCATAAACTCTAGTTGAAAGGTGGAGTTAACAATAAACAAATTTCGACTTGAGAATCAAATGACTTTGCACCCTACTTAACAGAAAACAATTTAACACAAAATTCCTCATTTTCATTGAAAAGGGACTGCTTATTTTTGTAGAAAACATTTACTTAAAATAATTTAAAATATGATAACTTCGGTGTTCATACAGGTTTTTCAAAAAGAATTTCCAGGACATTTCCAATTCAATTCCAGGACAAGATCTTAATTTTCCAGGTCACTTAAACCACACGATTGTATACGGTGAAAAGAATTTTTTTTTTTAAATAATGCTCTTAAAAGAAAAATACATAATGAAAAGTGATGAGATTAAAATCAAACAATGTTTTGTTTTTTTGTTTAATATCCCCAACCAAAATAGGCCGGATGAGAACAAAACCTCCCTGGCTCAACCTTCTCGAAAAATTGCAGGTTTTCTTTCTTTTCTAGACCAATTGAACAAAGAGCAAAGTCTGTATTGCTTTTTGTACATCTTTCTTTACAAAAAGAGACATGATCTCGTAGAGTAATTTTAAAACATCATTAGCATGGAATGCTATCATTGGCTCATCGTTTTGGTAACATAAGGTATGGCTGCATAATTTTCCTACAAATGCGATGAAATTTAGCTCGGCTGTAACAAGATGATCTTTACTTGTTTCTTTTACAGATTGGAAAGATTTTGACACAACAACAGATTTACCTTTGTCTTTGTAGGAGTCAACAAACTTCACAACCCATGGCCAAACTGAAATAGCTCGCTCAGATGCAGCAACATCCTCAACCCACCTAGTAGCACAGAATTTAAGGGGCATCAACCCAGTGTCCTCCTAGCAGGCAAGTCTTTAAAGATTTGCCACAAAGCGTGTCTAGGCCCCAGCCTGTCTGCTTAGTTCCGACTTCAAAAGATCTATGTAGGGTAGGATGAATACTGCAGCTACCAACATCACGTGCATGGGGTATTCAGGGTACATTGTTTCTCTGTTGGTAACCAGATTTTTTAACACTTTTATATTTACATTGGGCCCATCCATCCCTATTTGAAGCATATTTCTTGAGTCCAAGTCCTTGACAGATTCTTGAAGTGCCTTTACTATGTCGGGTGCCTTGGCATGCCCTAAAAACTGGTAATCAATATATCTGCTTGTTATTAATTTTGCTTCTTCATACCAAAATCTGACTATGACATCTTGATCTAACTTGTTTACGCTTCCATCGAAGCATAGAGAGAAAACTTCATGCTTAGAAATATGTTGAATCAATTTGTCTTTAAAATACTGAGAAATGCCAACACAAAGCAGATAGGAACATTTGGATGGTCCACATGAAAAACGTTTAGCCAGTTCACTATCTGGAAACACAGCTCAAAAGAGATTGTTGATACCTCTACAAGAATTGGCTCACATTTTTTCTGAAACCATGGTGTTTAGTTAGCATAGATAGTGAGTGGATGTGTTTTGTATGTGCTCCTGATATTGCTACAACTTTAAAATAGAAAAAGGTGACAGATTTAAGTGAAAATTATACATAAGTAGTGTTCAGTTTTGAAACAGCAACAATGTTAGCTACTTCTCTTTTGTTTATGTGTTGATGTAAATTAACAATTACTGTTTTTAGACAATAAGAAATTAACAGAAGCCTGCATGATTTGGTAGTGTTGATTTAGGACTAGCCTAAGATAAATCTGCTGAATAGTCTATTTGTTTTGTCTACTCAAAGAGTAAATACTGTCATACTATTGACTTACATCTAATAACATTTATGTTTAAGAAAACAAATATATTTACTTTAAGTACTTATGTACTGGACAGCTGAGATTTAATAATTTACAATAAAATAGTGTTTTTGTTTTGATCTGAGAATTATTAAAGAACAAAAAATTTTGATTTTATATTAATGGCATGGATAAGCAGTTTTCATATGTTGACTAGAGGAATGAATTTCTAGGCCTTACATTAATTGTGGTTAAATATACATTAAAAATATAAATTTGAATACTATAACAGTACTAGGAATCATTAAGTTTTGTCTTCAGCAATGGGTGATAAAACAAACAAAATCCATGTGGAATATGTGAGAGTAATGTAGGAAGTAGAAGTCATGGTATTTTATGTAGTGGCATTTGTTCATCATGGTTTCATAGGAAATGCACAGACATAAATGTTTATGAGTTTAGAAAACTAGCAAAATCAGGGGAAAACTGGTATTGCAGCACATGCTCATTACTAGGGAAGGATGCTACTGTTGTAGACGAAGATACAGAATCTGATGAATTTTTAACAGAAGAAATAAATAAACAATTATGTGATGAAGTAAAAAGTTTAAACTTGTTACTGAATAACCTAAATGATGAGCTAACTGAATCAAGAGCCAATTCTCAAGAATTAAGATACAGAAATGCTGTTCTGGAAAATATGATACTTGAAAGGGAAGAAAAGATAATACATCTGGAAAATAAGGTGGATATGTTAAAAGTACAAGTGGACAAAACAGTATAATATTAAAGAAGCTATTTTAGAAAATAAAAATTCAGTTTAAGAAGAAAGAAAGTACATAACCTTGAAGGAAGAGAAAATCAACAGAGTTGTCGAAAAAGTGCAAAGATCTCAAAACTTCATGAAGAGAATAAAAGACAGAGTAGTGATTGTAAGCAAATGCATTTTTCCTTGAAAAAACATAAAGTCGTTGTTGTAGGCGATAGTCATGCCAAAGGTTTTGGAGAACTACTACAAGAGAGAGTTGGAAATAAAATGGCTGTATCAAGTTTCTTCAAGCCAAACGCTCAAATGAAAAATGTCCTTCGAGATATAAACAAGACATTTTTAATCTTAATAAAAACGATTTTGTAGTAGTTGTATTGGGAGGGTCAAATGATTTTTGTAAAGGGACATCAATGGAGGGTTTGAGATGTGTGGCTCAGACTCTGGAGTCTACAGCCAATACAAATGTAATACTGTCAGCAGTTCCATATGATTTTTATGATGAATCAAAAAATGCTGCTATTTATAAACATAACCTAAAATTGCATTCTCTTGCTTTGTCTTTCAATCATGTAAAGTTGTTGAATTTGTCTTTATTACGTAGAAGTAGTTTTACATCTCACGGCCTTCATCTTAACAAATTTGGAAAAACAAGTGTCTGTAAAGCAATAATGAACCATATCTTTAATAAAATTTCACATGATGGTTTTTTAGGATAGTTAATGATAGGAAAAATAATATACCCAATTATACTGTACAAAAGCGTAGCATGCATGTGGGGGACACCGCCTCGGCTATTTCATTGGACAAACAAGTACGTTTAAGTATTGTGCATCAAAATACACAAATTGCAACCAGTAAAATAGATGAAATTAATGAACATGGCTTCAGTAAGGATAATATTGATTGTTTTAATTTAAAGAACTATAATTTAGGCAATAGTTTCAGCAGAACTCATCATAAAGGTGGTGGAGTGGCTATCTTTGTTGATAATAAAATACATGTTTTGCTAATCTTTGTTGAGGAAAATATTTCATCTGAAAAAGACTTTGAAGTCACTGGAGTCAAGATAAAAAGTAATAATGCGGAGTTGATTATTGTGGGCCTCTATCGGTCCCCTAGTGGTAATATAGACATTTTTTTTTATCTTTTTGATTTGTTCTTGTGGAGATTTTAATATAGATGTTCTTGCTATCTTGATGAGCAGGAACAGGTTACAAGACCTTCTATCAACATACGGTTTGAAGTGGTGTGTGGACTCTCCCACAAGGGTGATTGGTTCCTCGGCAACAGCGATTGACAATGTAATATATAATGTATTGGAAAGTAATATAACAGTTAAAATTTTAGATACGGGAATCGCTGACCTCTGTGCACAAGAGATTGAACTTCTTAATCACAGTCCAATTTTTTCAAAATCCATATTTAGAGAGGTCAGAGAATACGGGCATGAGAATATTCGTTTATTAAAATTTCTTTTAAGAAAGGAAAGTTGGGAAAATCTCGACTCCATAGTAAATATAGATGACCAATTTGATTATTTTCTGGAAACATTTATGTTTTTTGTTAATATTGCTTGCCCTTTTAAAAAAGTTAGAGTCGGCGTAAGACAGAGGAAATCAGACTGGATAACTAAGTTAATTCTTGTTTCAAGAAATAAACTAAAGTTGTACTCTATGGAATGTATAAAAACTCAAGTAACTTTGAATTTAAGGAATTTTATAAAAATTATAAACGAATTTATAGGAGGGTCATTGTAGCAGCAAAGTCTTACGAAATATCAAAAGAAATTTATAATTCAGATAATATTAGTAAAACTTCATGGAAGATTATTAATGAATTTAGAGGCTAAAGTCATAAAACGGAAACTACGACATTAAACATTGAAGGAACAAATTACTCTGATCCATCTTGTGTTTCTAATTTGTTTAATATATTTTTCACAAATGTTATACCTAAAAGTAAGTCCCTGAACTCTGTGCCTGTGCATGTTGAAAATAGAGAATCCTCACTATTTCTCTCGCCTGTGTCGGTGGAGGAGGTTTTTAAAGTGATACAAAAGTTAAAAAACAGTAAAACTATTGATATTGGAGGCATTTCTTCCTGGCTCATTAAACTGTGTGCGGAGGAACTTGTCAAGCCTTTACAGGCTTTGGTTAACTCCTCTTTTTCTGGTGGTATATTTCCATCCCAATTAAGAGACGCCAAAGTTCTCCCCTTATTCAAAAGAGGTGACAAAGAGGACATTCATAATTATAGGCCTATCTCTATACTTCCAGTGTTCAACAAAGTGTATGAAAAGCTTTTTCTGACACAACTTTTGAATTACATAATCAAATTTGATATCCTTTTTGATGGTCAGTATGGGTTTCAGAAGAATAAATCTACCATAGACGCTATAGTAAATTTTATCAAGTTTGTAGTGGAAGGTCTTAATAATAACTCGTTATGAGTGTTTTTTTGGATCTTTCTAAGGCTTTTTACTGAGTAGATCTAAATTTGTTATTAATGAAGTGTGATAGACTTGGAATTAGGGGACTGCCACTTCAATGGCTAAAATCATTCATATGCAACAGGACACAACGTGTTACTGTAGCAGGAAAATTATCGGAACTGGCAAATAGTGATTATGGGGTACCCCAAGGGTCAGTTCTTGGGCCAGTATTATTTCTAATTTATATAAATGATCTACCAAGAGCAGTTAATGTGGATAAGTTGATTCAGTTTGCAGATGATACTACTTTAACCTTTCAAGACAAAACCACAGACATTCTTGAGCAAAAGGCCTTCTTACAGGTCAATGCTACAAGTCATTATTTAGCCGAAAATAACCTGTGCATTAATAAAGATAAAACAAAATTTATGACTTTCAGCTTAAAATCAAACCCTTATCAGACACTCAGTGTCTTACTAGAAGACAGAGAGCTTGAAGAGACTAACTCAATGAAGTTCTTAGGTCTCATTATTGACAGTCAATTGACATGGAATGGTCATATTGAGAGTATTAGTGCAAGGGTTAGTTCTGGAATTTTTGCGTTACGGAGGTTAAGAGAATATTCTGAGACTTCCTTACTCTTGATGGCCTACTATGGCCTAATTTACCCATATTTGAATAATGGAATCCTACTCTGGGGAAGGTCCTCAATCCAAAATATGAGAAGGGTCTTTACTCTCCAAAAAAAAGCTATTAGGCTTATAGCAGGATTGAGGAACCAACAATCATGCAAACATTATTTTAAAGAATACAGAATACTCACACTTCTAAGTTTGTACATACTGGAAGTAATTCTTTATTTCAAGTTTAAGTATAAGGACATTCATGGCCATAATACCAGAAATGCCTCCAAGTATCGAGCAAACCAGCACAGGATTGGTCTGTATAGAAAACTGCCGACACAGATGGGGGCAATACTCAGTAATAAACTTCCCCAAAAATTATTACAATTGGGATCATATAAATCTCTTAAATATAGTCTTAGGAGATTGCTGTTGTCGGGGTCTTTTTACTCGGTGGAAGAGTTTCTACAATATGATTTTGGGAGCTCTGTCTGAGGGGTGTCCTATGCATCACTGTTGTGCTGGATAAATTATAGTGAGCTCTCGGGCATCTTGTTTAGCTAAGTAATTTTAAATGTATTTATTTTTATTTCAATTATGTATTTGTTGTGTGAATTACTGTGTTATACTGTAGAGATTTGTAATTTTTAAGTGTTGATGTTATGTAAAGTTGACTAGAAGTATAATTTATAAATAGTTTTATGCGGACTCTTGCTATGCAAAAAGTTTGTAAAAAAGCATTAGAAATAAATGAAATGAAATACGTATTGAAAAGTTGTAGTTGACTCAAATTACTAGAGGTGGATATTGTAATTACTAGTGTTTGGATTGGATGTTTTTGTAATACTTCCTATTGTTTTATTAGTCTTGTAGGTAGGGCAACAAGTTATTTCTTCTTGATGCTTAGTGTTGATTTACGTAGTGTATTTTTGAATTGCCTCTACCATAAAATAATGAACTGTCTTCAAACAAAACTAGTGACCAAGTCCCATAATATTCTTCTCCCTCCCCAACCTTTTTTAACATCTTTTTACATTTTGGTTGGACTGCAATTAAGAATATATTGTTTTATAAACATGTTGAATTATCTTATATTAATGTTTAAAATGGAATGAATATAATGGACTGTGTGTTACTATTTTTCTTGGTGCTATCAGGGACTGATGGTTTATGAAATGATCTCCGAAATTATGTCACTTACTGATAATTATATAAAGCTTTTTCGTATTTAAATACAAACTTAAATAAATAGTTTTTAAACCACCTAAAATTTTTGAGATACATATCACTCACCTTATCTATACAATGGAAACAAAATCCTTGAAGAAAAATTGAATATTTAAATTATTTGCCATTTTCTAGATCCCAAATCATAAACTCTAGTTGAAAGGTGGAGTTAATGATAAACAAATTTCGACTTCAGAATCAAATAACTTTGCAGCCTACTTAACAGAAAACAGTTTAACATAAAATTCCTCATTTTCATTGAAAAGGACTGCTTATTTTTGTAGAAAACATTTACTTAAAATAATTTAAAATGTGGCAACTTCAGGGTTCATACAGGTTTTTCAAAAAGAATTTCCAGGACATTTCCAGTACAATTCCAGGACACTTAAACCACACGATTATACGGTGAAAAGAATTTTTTTTAAAATAATGCTCTTAAACGAAAAATACATGTCATAAAAAGCGATAAAATCAAACAATGTTTTGTTGTTTTTGTTGTTTAAAGTCCCTAACCAAAATAGGCCGGATGAGAACAAAACCTATCTGGCAGCAAACCCTGTCTCAATCTTCTCGAAAAATTGCAGGTTTCCTTTGTTTTCTAGACCAATTCAACAAAGAGCAAAGTCTGTATTGCTTTTATCAGAACAGCTTTCTTTACAAAAAGAGACATGATCTCTTAGAGTAATTTTAAAACATCATTAGCTTGGAATGGTGACATTGGCTCATCGTTTTGGTAACACAAGGTATGGCTGCATAATTTTTCCTACAAATAAGAAGATATTTAGCTCGGCTGTAACAAGATGATCTTTACCTGCTTCTTTTACAGTCTGGAAAGATTTTGACACAACGGCAGATCTACGTTTGTCTTTGAAGGAGTCAACATACTTCACAACCGATGGCCAAACTGAAATAGCTCGTTCAAATACAGCAACATAATCAACCCACCTAGTAGCACATACTTTAAGGGACATCAACCCAGTGTCATTGATAGCTAAGAAGTCACTCCTCCCAGCAGGCGAGTCTTTAAAGATTTGCCACAAAGCTCTTAAGGCTCGGACCCCTACATTCAAAACGGCGAAGTTGGGTACCAATTTCAATGTTAAATAACCAAAACATGCCTTCACTATTAAGCATATTTTTGTGTTGTTTTTGTCAAAAAAAACGAAAGCTGTATTTTTTTCTTAAAGTAAAATAGATTGTGGGTGTTGATTGCTAAGGTTTTTTGCAATATCTCTTTTTGCAACTGAGTAAAAAATTAATAAAGTTTACTATTTTTTTACTATTTATATCATACGTTTATGAAAACAATAAAACGGTTTTTGAAAATGTATTCAGCAATCAATATCCAAATATGACAGTACTTCAAAATGAAACCAATTTTTAAAATTTATTCCACGAATTAACGGTGAAAAATTACTAATTCTGTAGCATTGCTCTTATGGGAATCAGATTCAATATGGCGGACAGGGTAGTGCCCCCTTAAGAGAGTGTCTAGGCCCCAACCTGTCTGCTCAGCTCTAACTACAAAAGATCTATGTATGGTATGATGAATACTACGGCTACCCGCATCACGAGCATGGGTTATTCAGGGTACATTGTTTCTCTGTTGGTGACCAGATTTTTTAATACTTTTATATTTACATTGGGCCCATCCATCCCTATTTGAAGCATATTTCTTGAGTCCAAGTCCTTGACAGATTCTTAAAGAGCCTTTACTATATCGGGTCCCTTGGCATGCCCTAAAAACTGGGACTCAATATATCTGCTTGTTATTAATTTTGCTTCTTCTTCATACCAAAATCTGACTATGACATCTTGATCTAACTTGTTTACGCTTCCATCAAATCATAAAGAGAGAACTTCACACTTAGAAATATGTTGGATCAGTTTGTCTTTAAAATACTGAGCAATGCCAACACAAAGCAGATAGGAAAATTTGGATGGTCCACATGAAAACTTTTCGAAAATTCACTATCCGGAAACACAGCTCAAAAGAGATTGTTGATACCACTACATGAATTGGCTCGCATTTTTTCTGAAACCATGGAAAAACAATTTTCCCCAAATCCTTCTCTAAATCCGACATTCAAGAATAATATAAACAACTACGTTAATCTTCGCCTGTCCATTTCCATTGCTAATCATGACTACATTAAGGACATGTGTTTAGCAGCAATATTCAATACCCATAGAATTTCAGATTTAAGAACTGCTTCTGCCAATACACATTTTTCTCTAAGAGAAAGTAGATTAACCTCTCCTTTTGATGCCCAACCCACATTTATTGACAGTGTGGCTTCGTTAGATACACTAGTTGATGACGAAGGATCTTCACTTTAACTTAAGCTTTGTAGCGGTTTAGTAGTGTTCAAAGCTTTACACAGTTTTACATGTTTGACACTTTTTGACTGGCTTTTCAATGCAAATATAATCAAGTTACTAATGTCAATGTTTTTTTTTGCACAATTTACAAAAAGACTGTAACTGTCACCATGTTTTTCTCCCAACCAATACTTAAACTCTAGATCTGAGATCCATCCATTGTCAAACAGCATTTTCTAGATGTACTTTTGTTTGACAGCCAATCCAAAAATTTTGAAACCAAAATGTTAAAATGAAAAATAAATTTTAACTATTATAAAAGTATTTAGGTGTGTAGCAAATAGTTCAAACCTAACTAATAAAAACATTTTTTTCGAATAATTTGTTTTTTTCATTTGATTATGGACTGTTGTATCATGTGTTTACTTCATGGTAACAAACAATAGCAAAAAGTTATTTTTTCACCATTGCATATTGTTGGGTTGGATCACCTGTTCTCATATGTTTGTTTACATCTGATTGGAGCAACTCTTCATCTGTTGAATGGTGTTATCTGAGCTTTTTAGGTAAGTTCATTTAATTTTTATTAATAATTTTCCAAAGCACTTTCCGATGTAACTTCCGTTACTGAGAATATGAAAAAGTTAATGTTACTACTTAATCCTACACTTTAAAAATACAAAAACTTGTTTCTTAAGTCAAATTGACTTTGAGGTTATGTCTATTTTTTGTTAGGATTTTATACATAGGAACTAGATTGTTAGGAACTAGAACATAGATTTTATTTGGTAACAGAGGCTACACAAAATATAAGTAGCGGAGGTTACATATGTTATTCCTATGGTATTTTTATTTTGAAAGGATGTAATCAATTATTATTACTATGTGACTTTTCCTAACCTATATTATAAAATGTTCTAGCTGTATATAACCTCTTCTATTGTGTTTTTGGATTTTTTTCAACTTTAAGAAGGTTTTTAAGGGGGCACTCCACCTTAATATTGATAAAAATGACAAACAAATTACAAATTTCTTTCCACCTAGTTTTGTTCCTGTGATTTTCTGAACAATTTGATATATAATAAGTGTAGACAATATGATTATAATTAGATTATATTATCTAAAAACTAAACGCTTACACATATTTCAGGCACACAGATGTATATTCTCCAAATAACTTAGTCTTTTTCTAGGCCGTTTTCCGAAAGTTTTGTTTTCATTTACAGTACTATGGCAGACAACTCAAGTTGTATTTCAGATAGCCTTATATTTTTTATTTTGAAGAGGACATTTCATTGTACAACCAGTAGTATAGAGTGTAAAACTCGGGGGACGAGAGCAAAGCAGTCGTTCAAGTTGATTTTGCAGAAAACGCTACTTTGACCGCACAAAATCAAATTCAATGTGCGCACTGGAGGGAACGTCATGTGATTGTATTTACATGTGTTATATGGTCAAAAATAAGACTGAATCAAATGTAATAATTAGTGATGATCTAGACCACAGCAAATATGATGTGTGGACATTTTTGAAACAGATAGGTAATTTCATCAAAGAAGAATTTCCAGAAGTAGACCATCTAATTATATTCTCTGACAAAGCTGCGAGTCAGTTTCGGAGCACGTACACAGTCTCAAACCTTTGCAAATTAGAGGACTATCTTGTCTGTCAGTTTGTCGAATGGACAACTTTTGCCGCATCTCATGGTAGATGGTGTTGGAGCTTCAGTCAAAAATCTTCTTTGGAACAAGATTAGAAAACCTCAGTATAAATTCTGCTAAAGAGTATTATGAACTTGCCACAACAATCTGCAAGAAAACCCACGTTTTCTTTGTCCCAAAAGAAGACATCAAGCAAAATGAAGACCTGCTTAACAGTCGATGGGTAAAAGCAAGAAAAGTGCAGTTGAAGAACAAGGAGAAACAGAAGAAGAGCAAGAAGGAAAAACTAATTGGTCTCAATTCACTGCATTATTTTGAGAAGCATGATGACAGCCATGTTATTGCTGGTATTACAGCAAAGTTGACACTAAAGAAAATTAAGGTTTTAAACTAAGATACCGACACAGAAGAAGAAGAATACTTATAGGAAAGTCAACAGAAAAGATTGAAATATGCTGATGTATTTTCATCAGACCGTGAGGAAGAGGCCAGAGCTGAGAAACCAGGTAAATCATCAGCAGTTCAACCAAACAGATATGAACTTACATCACATGTGGTACCTATGTTCTTGTGGAAATAAAAGGTCAATTTAAAAACAATGCCTACAATTATGTGGCTGTTTGCCAAAGTTGTGTCTGTGAAGAAGAAGGGGAGGTTCAAGTAATGTTCGTGAGAGGTGCGACAGATAAAAGAAAGTATTACAATAGGTAATCTAGAGCACCGGATATGCTTAAATAGTATGTCCGAAACACGTGTCGTGATACATATGTAAACAGAAGGATTACTTCAAAAAGAAAGTATTTCGAACGGATGAAAATGACATTAAATTTATTAAATTTGAACAAATCAAAACAATATTGAGACCTCCAGAAGTAAAGATAAGTGGCCTTAATCGAGTCCAGTATGTTTTTCATGAGCCTATCGAAGATGTGTGAGAGGCTTAACGATTTCTGGGTCACACATTGCATCTTGCCATTGGGACTATTGATAAGTGTTTACTTTCACCATGTTTTATGTTCATTAAAAATATTAGATTTTTTTTTATTTTAAAATATAATAGTTTTCTGTTAAATAATCTCATATTCAGTTTTGTTTTTAACATTCAAGTCAAGATACTGTAAAGCCTTAGTAGTAAGGCTAATTGTAATATGGTATTAAATATATGTTTTTGTCCATCAAAACTATCACATTTTTTTATGTAGTCCTAACAATTTCATTTCCTATTATAATTTATTAAAAGCTCACTCTAATCTGAGCCATAAACAGCCTAAACCTCATCTTGAAATGCACACGTAAGTTCCATTACTCAGGCTGTAACCTCTGTTACTTTTTGTAAAAATAGTTAATAATAATATCCACACATTATTTTTAATAACAGTGCTTAAAATAAATAGCCCAACCCTTTAAAAATTTGATTATTTTGAAATAATTTTTTTTACTATAATAATTTACAGAAAATTTAAGAAATAGTTAAGGAGTCACGACTTAGCCATGTGTGTGAGTAACCTCCATTACCGTCTTTTAAAGGTGATATTTAGGGTTATTACTTGATGAATGGAAATTGATTTACACTTGAACATTTATAAAAACAAATATTTTTTAGAGATATTTGGTTTCATAATATTTAAGTTTTACATTAATTTTTCAAACAATATAGTTGTATGCTTGTAACCTCCATTACTTTGGAATGGCTGTTGAATCTATTTATTTCAACAATTACATCATGATCACATTAAAAAAAAGAAGACCGGAACTACCTGATTCATGCTGAAAGTAACAAAAAGATCATAGCACTTACCAGTACTTACTAGCACTTAGTAATGCTACAAAATTTAAATTTGTAGCCCTAAAAGCACAGGCACAAGTACATATATGTATGGATACAGGCATACTACTTTGAAAAAGGTTAAAATGTGAGTATTAATCTCATTAACCTTTCTCAAAGTGTAAATATTAATCAGGGATAGCTAGAGAAAATTTGTATAATCTTTAGGTTGTCAATTAACATGTTGAGATAACCTAAACATTACAAAATAGATACCACAACAACAACAGAATCTAATTAAGTTAATTTGTCAAAATTGTCTTAACTGTTGATTGTTTCTTTTGTAGAAAACTTAAACAACTTGTAATATTTTGACAAACCATTTTTAATTCTATTGTACGCCCAACCACCCTAGCAGCAAAAATGGTTGGCGTTTTGTTGGTCCTACAATATCATCCACGGTTGGCCAACAGTGCGGATTGGCACTATGTCTTACGGTTGGCCAACTCACCCTTCCCCAACGTTGGGCCAACAAACATAATGTATGTTGGCCTAACTGAAATTTCACTATAATTTGCCAACAATTAACCAACTGTTCACGAGTAGAGAAATCCAAAATGAAAATTAAAGCCTAATACAATATTTGTTGTCTCCTCCTGCCCATATTTATAATTCCATTTTTTATATTTATTGGATCATCCTTATTAAACTATTTCAAGTTACTATACATATATATATATAAGCCTATATAAGCTTTTAAAAAATGATGCAACGGATGTACATAAATATTGTGCTTTGGGTGGTATGTGATAGAATAAAGAAAATTTACTTAGGCCTATAAATAAACAGTTATTTTTCATTAGAACAACTTTAATTTACTAAAGTAAAGACAGTTTACAAAACATAGTTACAACATTGCAATATTTTGGTAGTTCTTTACTCATTATTTCACTTCTTAATTTTTAATTTTTATAGGCTATTTAACTGAAAAAAGCGCACTATTACTAAAAGTTGTGCCATTGTCTGGGAGAACTTTATTATACGATTTTATTTACATTTTTCACTTCACAACACTAATTATCAACTCAACTTGTCACATTTTCACTGATCTACACATCGTAGGCCTATCTCTCCTGAAACAGAAAAATAAAAGATTTTTTTAAACACAGAGGAAACGTGATACATATCAATATACTAGGGAGGAAGACCCTTAGATATATTATAAAGATGGATAAAGGTGTATTATTAGCTATACATTCTTTTTAATAAAGATATGGCAGGATTAATCAAACTGTAGTTAATTTAAATGTGTACGTTCAATTGCTTAAGTTTATGATATAACGAGAGTTAAGTTACACTAAAGATCCAGCATTATTTTTATTTATATCTACTCCTATATATAAATTAACATAACCTACAAATTAGAAATACAAATTAATGCTATGAAATCAGCTGTTAATGGAAGTTTAGAGGTGTAAGTAATTAATATGGTAATAAGATACAAACACTGGGTCAACTTCAAATTTAAGATATTTTAGTTAGACAGCATATTAAAGAAGAGTTAACTAAATAAATTATTTGTAAATTTTAATATTTTTTCTACAAACTTTAGGGGATAGGCTGTACATAATATTTCACCTATGATTCATAATTTCAATATTTATTCTACAATACAAAATAGTAACACACTTTAAATGGAGAACAATTTTTGATAATTTATAATAACAATGTCTTGTTTTTAGAGGTTAGATTTGACGAATTTAAATCAAGCAAAAACATTACCTCCGTCATTTTACGGACAGTTCAGTTTTTAATGTAACTTATGAGAATATTAGCCGACATTAGGCCTACTGTACAAACATTAATGTATAAACATACATTATATTATAATAACCCTCTTCAAAATTAAAATTAGTACCTAAACTGTAAAATAGGTTAGGAATAAACTGTTTCAATAAATTTAAACCATACCGTAAAACTCAAATGGAAAATATAAGCTTATAGTACCATTTTAAAACCTTAACCTAAAAATAACTATAATTCCAAATCGAAAGTAAAATATAGCTGAAACACTTTTTGAAGATTCATCTCTAAATCTTGTCTTGTTTTAATTCTAGGCCTAGGCCTAAATGATGGTAATTATGATTGTCAAAAAACACAAGTAGGCCCCCTATAGAATCATGCTCTATGACATTTAAATGAAAACACTAAGAGTTATTTATTTTTTATTTATTTGATTTATTGCACACAAAAACATTTCTTACAGAAATAGGCGCATTGTCAATCTTAAAATATAAAACAAATTTCACATTAAAATTATTAAAAACTACTCTTTTTTTAAAGTGGACATGCAAAATATTCATCTACATTATAATAAGCTTTGTTTACAATCTCTGTTCTTATTTCACCCTTAAACTGCATTTCATTTAAATATTTGTACCTATTTGGTAATACATTGTACAATTTTAGACCCATGTAATGTGGGGTATTTTCAAACAATTTCAAACGATGGGATGGAAATCTGTAATTTTCTTTGTTATTTAATTGTTATCTAAAGCGAGAGATAATTGTTTGTCTGCTAAATGGATCTGGAATCTCCGTCTAAGGATTTTTGATTTTTTGATTTTATATTAGGCTTTTGGCCACGAGAAATCGATTGGAAATGGTCACCAGTCTGGGAAAATTCGTTTTCTACGTCTTTTTATTAAATTAAAAAGTGAAATTTGTCCATTTTAAACAATACAAAGCACAGCTGATGCAAATGTTTTCAATGCCATTACAATAATCATCTGCTTTCTTTTAAACT
>JAGFPH010015726.1:0-11813 GCA_018207615.1 Philaenus spumarius
CTCTATAGGATTCTGTTAGTGCTCTAAATATTATGTCTAATTGCTAAGGGTGATTAAAAAGGTCGACATATCAATAGCCTTTGGGGTTAAAATATGGGGAACCTCGGGACATGAGAGCACGTTTTTTAAGGTACAAACAGGGTGGAGCCGGGATGTACGCTGGTAGCCGGGATGGTAGCTTACTCGCTTACTAGATGAGTACCTGGCTGGAACGAGGGGGTCACACAATAGCGCTGTACGCTTATACGCTTAGTAGCTTGTTGTCGTTCAACATGGAAGCACTAGATGAAATGCTGCTGCTTGAAAGTAACGCTATGAAGTGGTTTTTAATGTTAAATGACCGTGAGTTTCAAGTGCATCCTGTCAACATGGAAAGAGAAGACTATGGTGAGTTTTATCACCTGTACAAAACATTGAGAAACTACCCAGAAAGGTTTTTTGAATACCTTCGGATGGGCATTGAAACATTTGATTACATCGAAGGTTTAGTATCGCCCAAACTGCAGAAGAACTGGTGTAATTTGCACTCCAATCCCATTACACAGGAGGAACGGCTCGTTGTAACCCTGCGTTACTTAGCGACTGGCACATCTTTCAAGAGCCTATCTTTTTCATTTAGGATGGGTGCTTCAACCGTAGGAAGTATTGTAAAAGAGACTGTCGAAGCTTTGTGGGAGGTGTTGCAACCTATACATATGCCGGTACCAACTGCAAAGGATTTTGAAAACATAGCTAAAGATTTCGAACAAATGTGGAACTACTGTTTCAAACTGTATAGGATGTATAGATGGTAAACATGTGAGGATTATTGCACCAGCAGATTCAGGCACAATGTTTTACAACTATAAGCATTTCTTTTCGGTTGTTTTACAAGGTGTGGCAGACAGCAACTATCGTTTCACTACTATAGACGTAGGAGGTTTTGGCAAACAGAGTGATGGTGGAACATTCCGTACATCCGACATTTATCAAACCCTTAAAAACAACGACCTTCAGCTTCCCTATAAGACTCTACCTTTATCAAACATTCAAACTCCTCTTGTTCTACTTGGAGATGATGCTTATCCTTTGATGGAAAATCTAATGAAACCCTACAATGAGGCTAACCTACTACCCGATGAAGAAATGTACAACAAAAGACACTCGAGGGCAAGAAAATCGGTGGAATGTGCTTTTGGAATTTTGTATGCCAAATGGAGAATATTTTCAAAAGCAATAGAGACAAAAGAAACAACTGCCGACAAGATAATAAAATGTTGCTGTGTGTTACAAAACGCAATAATTGACCGTGAAGGTATCGAACATCACTTGAAGGAGATTATACCATTTCCTAGCAAAATGACTTTGAACCATGGTTGTGTTAGAGGTCGTCATCCAACACATGCAAAACAAGTACGTGACTTACTGAAAATGTATTTCAGTGCGAATCCTATAGAATTTAAAAACTGAGAACAAGGTGCCATGAGAATCAAGAGAAACAAGTTCTATAAACTGTTTTCATTTAAGTTTTTCAAACAGTTTAATTTTTATTTTGTTTTTTCATTTTACTTTTTAATCTATACTTTACTATTGAAGGAGCTTTGAATTGTAAATAAAATGTATCTTAATTGATCTTAAGAGCTTTAACTGTGACGGAACACAAACTGTGTGTAAAACCTCTGGTAAATGACATGTGTAATTCAACACTTAACAACTTTGATAACTGTATTGCTGTAATATTGTTGTAAATAAATTTCTGGTGAATAAATTTGATTTGTTTATTATTTTAATATCTTGTTACTACCTTCATATTACGGCCCTCAAAAAAAAGTGTTTCGTTTACGGTAACTAATTGATAATTAGTTTGATTATACGGGTTTTGAAATTTTACTAGTGTTGATAATTACTTATCATTCAGACATGTCAATTTTTAATCCTAGGCTGAAAATTATAACAGCTTTCAGTAGCCCGAATGTTGTTATTGAAGCTGTGACTCTTGATACACTTTTTTTGAACCGTATGAAGGACCTCATTTCAATGATTTAATTCTTTCAGAAATGATAACTTTTTAATGTTATTACAAGTATTTCTAAATTACAAAATTCAAAAATAATGAAAAAATAACGAGGATATAAATACGTAGGCATTTGTTACAAAATGTTATTTTAATAATCAATGATAAGCAAAATTTTAACAGAAAATTACAACTGCATAAACCAATGATAGGAACTGAAATCACATCTACAAATTGTGGTATTTTCTATAGTCTTCTTCATACTGATGGTTTTCTTCCAGTAGTGATTGGGAAGGAGGCTGTGTCATAACAGGAGAGTCATTCGCCTGCAGTTGTTCTATTTCAATTGAGGTTGCACTTGGGAAGTATTCGAGCGAAGAATCAAGCGTCGATGGTGTGCTTCTACTAGTAGTGTTGGTTGAGGTGATTGGTCTGTTTGAGACAGGTCGGAAGACGTAGTCATCAGAATAAGCAAAACGTTGAACTAAATCTTGTACCTGTCCTCTAAAGAGCAATTTACGCTCTGGTCTGATTGATTTGACATGTGGAAGCAGGCTAAAGAAGAAGTTTTTGTCTTCATCCATTAGGGTTGGCTCAATGACTGGTTCAACTTTTCTCGCCTTTAAAATGTCTAATTTTTGTTTTTCAATCTCGATAAAAGCGTTACCAATGGCTTCATTTCGATTTCTTCGTTTTCTGCTAGGAATGGAGTATCTAGGTTCTTCAACAAACGTTTCATCAAGCGCTTCTTGTTCAAGGTCATCGGCAGCAGTTTCGTTGTCATCGTCAGGTCCATGATTCATTTCTGTAAATTCACCTACCTGGTCTACTGGTTCAACCATGATAGTACCAGTCGGGCTTATTGATCGCGGAGAATTTGTTTGTGACTGGAGAGGTCGTGAGGAAGTGGAAGTGCGTTGAGTAAGATTACCAGTGGAAGATCTATTCTTCATTTGATTTAGGAGAAACTTCATTGACTCATAGTGTGGCCAGTTCGACTTGAATAATTTGTTTCCTCCTTGATCCCCAGATTTCGGTTTCGGTGTCTTGGCACACTCAGCTCGGAAATAATCTCGTAAATATTTCCACTTTTTCTGCGCAGCATCACCTGAAAACCAAACGATTTTGTTTAATCATGGGCAATAAACACATGGTTCGTTCTATAATATGTTCCACTTTTAGATGGCATTATGGAACATGGGCGGATCCAGCCCGATACAAAGGGGGGGGGGGCTGTGGTGTGATCAACCGAGGGGGGTCTGAGGGGTAGGCCCCCCCCAGCGAAGGGGGTCCGGGGACCCTCGGGAAAAAATTGAAAATTTGGTCGCTTAAAAACACGTTTTTAGCTATTTTACGACTCAGAATACAGACAAAATTATGCTAGGTTTCTGATCTGACTTAATTTTTATCAAGCAATATTGTAATGTTACAAATTCTAAGACGCTAAATTGATAAAGAGCTGAACTCAAAACAAATATTGCAACTTTCTACTTTAGTAAAAAAAAAAAAACACACACACACACCCTCACACACACACACATACACAAAATTATGAAAATTTGTAAAGCAACAAAATTAAAAGATTGGCCATTTGTAAATAATTAGTAGGCTTAATTGATAATATCGCAATAATTATTTGAATCATTTTCGACATGACAGGCCTCTCCCACACTGCACTGACTACACAGCTGACTCACTGTGGTGAGTGAACGCTACAGTCAGCGCACTGGAAGATCGGCCCACTACCCACTACGAAACGGATTTCAGCAATAGCCTTGTTTCTGTGTTCTCGGATATTAATATTATATTATTTATTATTTATTTATTATTATTATTATATTATATTATTTCGCTAGACCAATAATTTATTTAAATTCTTTGTAATATGAAATTATTTTTTGTTACGCTTACTGATGAAATGCTGCTGCTTGAAAGTTCTAGACCGCGAGGAGTAGCAATTCAGACCAATAAACTTTAATAAGTTATTGCTTACGCTATGTGCTTAAAAAATTCTACTGTATCATGCCTTGGTGTAATAAATTAACAGTTTAATTAAATATAAAGGTTAAATATTATTTTGATGAAATTTTTTTTTCTGATAACCATAATGTGTGTGATAAAGGTATAGTGATAATTGTATACATAATGGTAATAGTAACAATAAACTGAACTTACGTGTGACGTTTAGTTCGATGGCGATTTCATTCCACAGCTTCGTTAAAATGTGACGGTTATGGTGATCAGGATGAGCCTGATTCCATATTGCCACTCTGTGTAGCACTTCTGTGATTAGTTTGTCTACGTCCATACTATAAACTATGAATCAATATTTACAATATCAATAAGTTACAAAACACGAAAGTACTTAGCCGGCACAGCAAAACACTTACAACACGGCAAGGCGCACGCTGGCTTGCATAGAACAGACCACCTGTTGTCAGTATGGCGGGAACTAGTGCGCATGCGCTGGCCACTCTACCTAGCTTAGAGCTATGTAAACAATCGGGGTAACTATTATAATTCCTACCATCTAGGCTCCCTGCTCACATCGAGGTAACCAGCCAGGCTCCAATGTGCAAGGGCACATATGTTTCAATGGGAGGATTGTTACATAGCAGTAAGCGAGTAAGCTACCATCCCGGCTACCAGCGTACATCCCGGCTCCACCCTGTTTGTACCCTTAGAAGGGAATTACCGTGAGTAGTAAGGAAATGGGGCACCCAGGACAAAAATGAGTCATCACATTCCTTTCCATATATGGGCATCACGTACAAGGTCACATCCGGTCGGTACAAGGTCATCCACCCATGTATGGACATCACGTACAAGGTCACATCCGGTCACGTCCAAAGGTTACATCCGGTCATGTTCAAGGCCTCACGTACAAAGTCGCACGCACATCCGGTCACGTTCAAGGCCGCATCCGGTCACATTCTAACACGTTCAAGGCCTCACGTACAAGGCCACACGTACAAAGTCGCATGCACATCCGGTCACGTTCAAATCCACATTCGAACACGTTCAAGGTCTCACGTACAAGGTTTTACCCACATCCGACCTCGTACAAGGTTGCACAGCAGTGCGTGTCAGTTAGGCAAACAGTCCTGGGATCACAAGAAAGTTGGTAGAGAAGTATAGTAGTGTTGGCATCGGTGTATAAAACAGTAATTGTTTTTATTATATAATGAGTAGAAATGAAAAACTTAAATTTTTTTTAAATTACGGAAAATGCTTATCCTCCAGAAAAAATGTCTCCCTTTTCTGCTGGATTTGATCTAAGAAGTGCTTATAATGTAATTGTAGCAAGTCATAATAGAAAATTAGTAAAAACTGATTTGGTAATAATAATTCTAGACAATTGTTATGGGAGAATTGCTTCAAGATCCGGATTAGTGAAGAATTATTTTATTGATGTTGGAGCCGGAGTAATTGATAAAGATTATCAAGGGAACGTTCAGATATTACTTTTTAATCATTTGGAATTTGATTTTGTAATAAAAAAAGGTGATAGAGTAGCACAGTTGGTTTGTGAGGTGATAACTTATCCCGAAACTGAAGAAATATTTTCAATTGATAAAACAGAACGAAATTGTGGGGGTTTTGGTTCAACTGGAACTTAATATGTATTTAAAAACGTTATTTGAACTATCTGCTATAGAAATATGTAAGCAAGTTTTAATAGAAGATATTCATATAGATGAACTTCTATTACCAGTTTTTATTAAACACCATTTTAAAGAAAATTTTTCAATCTGTTTAGTGCAAGTGAAGTGTATTATCAAGGGGTATAGGTTTAATGATATTGATTTTGAAAGTATTACTACTACAGATTTTTTAATGCTGATGAATCTGGGTTCTGTTTCTGATGTACCACCATTCATTCTTCGTGGAAAATATTCATTCAATTCAAAACGTCCTCATGCTGGTTTTGATCAATAAATTATTTCAGAAATGAGTGGAGTGGGAGTTGGAGATGTATTATTCATAAAATTGTGTTGTGTATAAGACTTTATTATTTCAATTACCCAATACTGAGAGGCTCTAAAAAGGGTAATATATATTTAACTAACACCAATGGTTTTTGAGTCTCATTACATGATTAGCTTGCAAACAGAAAGATTCAAAGTAATATACAAACCAAGGAGCTGGGTGATGCTATATCTTTAGAAAGAGTGATAAAATTGTTATATTTAAATGGTAAAGCAATTTTTAAAGAAATCATATACATGTCCTTCTGTAGTAACAGGAAAAAGTTCTGGACCCGTTCCAGGAAAGAAACCAGTTGCTACCAAAAGCAAAATGGTCAATGTCAAAAGTAGTAAAAAAGAGAAAAAAGGAGGTTCCACTACAAATCCTCCTTAAAACCCGGATCCTTGCCCTTCTCCTCCCTCAACATCTTCCAAGATGTGTGAGGGTAATATGGAAGTGGACAAGGACACAACCTAAAAACCATTCTGTCACTACAGGACAGGAAAAGGAAAAGGTTGAAAAGGGATCATGTCCCTTCTAATATTTATTTATTTAATTTGAATGAATTTCTATATTTATTTCAATTTATAATGTGAACTGCTGAAATACATTTATTCATTAATTATCTATGTCCACGATCCCAAATATGAATGTGGTTCAGTGGAATTTAAATGGTGTTAGAAGTCACATGGAAGATCTGAAAGTTCTTGTGCGAGACACGTCTGCTCTATTCGTTTGTCTCCAGGAAACACATCTCCATAATACGCATTCGTTACATTTAAGAGGGTATTCCGTCTTCAGGTCAGATTTTGTTACAGAGGAGAGAGCAAGAGGTGGTGTAGCCATACTTGCTCACAACTCTGTGGATGGTGTTTCCGTAAATCTGGATACACCATTACAAGCAGTAGCAATTCGAGTCGCTGTTCCCATAAAACTAACGATATGCAGCCTATACCTGCCACCAAGTTATACCGTCCAACCAAACGACTTGATAGATTTAATATATCAATTACCTGCTCCGATTCTGTTGCTTGGTGATTTCAATGCACATCACTATTCGTGGGGATCCTCAACCTGCAGCTCAAGGGGTATGCGCGTAGAGAGGATACGATCCGATTTAGATCTGTTTTTACTTAATGACGGATCGTTAACACACTTAGCAGCTTCGACAGGAGGTTGGACGGTCGTAGACTTGTCATTTTATAGTCCTTCGCTAGCTACAAGATTTGAGTGGACAGTGATGTCAGAATTGTATGGCAGCGACCATGCTCCTATAAAAATTTCCTTTAACGACTCCTCTTTTCTGAACAACTGAACACCTCGATGGATAATAAACAAAGCCTTATAGAATGATTTTACAAATCAATTTGCATTACTGGAATATAATCAACATATTTCTATAAATGAAACAGTTGATATGTTTACAGTTTCCATTATTTCAGCAGCAGAAAATAACATTCCAAAAACTTCAACACGACCAAAACGTCCACCAGTTCCTTGGTGGAACGACAAATGTAAAGAAGCTCTGCGCTTACGAAGAAAAGTATTAAGGACTTTTAATCGAATACCGACAGGAGAAAATCTGGAAAATTATAAAATCTTGCGTGCCAAAGCTCGCAGAGTATTCAGGCAGAGCAGGAAAGATTCTTGGACCCATTATATCGGTACAATAACCAGAACGACTCCCACATCAACAGTGTGGAAGAAGTTACGTTCTGTGTGTGGCCATGTTTCCTCTGCTCCTTTGGTTGGACTGATGCAGCAGGATGGGATATTGACTACAGACAGCCATAAAATTGTAAGCATTTTGGGCTCATCCTTTTCTAGGTTCTCTTCAACAGCTAGGTATAATGATGCTTTTCGTATGTATAAAACCGCTCAAGAGGCCATGCCATTCACTATCGGCATATCGCAGGATTCTCCGTTAAATGACCCATTTACAATGGATGAATTAGAATCTGCCTTATTGTCGGCTACGGATTCAGCTCCTGGACCCGATAATATCGTATATTCTATGATTAAACACATTCCAGAGTCGGGTAGGGCAGCTCTTCTCCAAATATACAATCGTATATGGAATGAGCATATCTTTCCTGATTCTTGGTTGGGGCCATAGTAATTCCTTTATTAAAACCAGGTAAAGACAAAACTGATCCAAGTAGTTATCGTCCTATCTCTCTCACCAGCGTTCTATGTAAACTGGTGGAGAAGATGGTCAATCGGCGACTTGTATGGTACCTTGAAAGTAACCAACTGATCTGTAAAGAACAGTGTGGTTTCCGACAAGGAAGATCATCTATCGATCAACTGGTTTTGTTAGAGTAGGCCATTCAAAATGCCTTTCTTCTTCGGCAGATACTTGTTGCGGTGTTTTTCGATCTTGAAAAGGCATATGATACGGCTTGGAGAAGAGGAATTCTAAATACATTACAATCTTGGGGTATTCATGGGAGAATCCTAGAATTTATTAAAAATTTCCTGTCTAATCGATATTTTAGGGTGCGTCTTGGAACCACCTTATCAGATCGATTTTATTTAGAGAATGGTGTCCCTCAAGGCAGCGTACTTAGCGTCACATTATTTGCAGTTGCTATTAATAGCATCACTGCTAATGTCCGATTACCTGTCCACTGTTCTCTTTTTGTTGATGATTTTGCCATCTACGTGGCAACCAGAAACACAGCAACCGCAGAAAGAACATTGCAATTAACGATCAACAAATTACAAACATGGTCCAATCAGACAGGATTTAAGTTTTCCGCTGCTAAAACTAGATGCATAGCTTTTACTCGTCGCAGACAACATTTTAGTCCCATTTTATACCTAAACGGAACTCAACTTCACTCCGATAACACTGTCACATTTCTAGGTCTTATATTCGACCATAGAGTCTCTTGGAACTCGCATGTGACAAATTTAAAATCACGCTGCATCAAGATCTTAGATATTATACGGGTTTTAAGCGGTTCTCATTGGGGAGCCGATAGAACCTGCATGCTGCGTTTTTACCGAGCTCTTATTCGATCACGAATTGACTATGGGTCCATAGTCTATTCGTCAGCTAGGTTATCGGTTCTTAAAAAGATTGATTCCGTTCATAACACTGCTCTCCGTCTAGCATCCGGAGCTTTTCGTTCTAGTCCCATTAGTAGTCAGCTTGTTGAAACGGGTGAGCCATCGCTCACGCGACGCAGACAACAGCTACAACTGTCATATATGTGTAATTTGCGCTCCAAACCTTTGCACCCTTCATATTATATTGTATTTAACAATCCATTATTTGCACAGTACGAATTCCGTAAACAATCCACTGCTCCCTTTGGGATCAGAACCATCCGTATCCTTAATAATCTGGGGGTAGCACTACCTCCTATATACGAAAATACACCATGTTTTGTCGCTCCATGGTCGATTAGAAAACCTCATGTCGACCTCTCATTGTCTAGGTATCTAAAACAAACAACACTTGATGTTGTTTACCGTCAGGAATTTATATCCATATGCAAACGTTACCCATCAAGTCATATTATTTTCACTGATGGTTCCAGGTTCCAAACTGGACAATAGAGTCGGATGCGCATTTGTTCTGTCAGGAAACAGCTTTATTTATGGATTACCATCTTCCTCTTCCGTATATACAGCAGAACTTTTTGCAATACTCAAGGCACTCAATATTGTTCTACCAACACCGGAGCACCTTCTTATATGTTCAGACTCAAGAAGTGCACTTGAGTGCATTCAAAATATGTACTCTCCCAACTCTTTGGTCAAAGATATTCTGTGCTCCACACATAGACTTTGGCTACGAGGCGTGGGAGTGTCGTTTTGCTGGGTTCCGGGTCACGCCGGTATACATGGAAACACTAAAGCAGATCTAGCTGCTAAGGAAGTTACTTTCTTACAGCCTAGCTTGAATAGAGTAATGTCGTCCGACTTTATGTCCTCGTTAAAACAAACCCTGTTTAGACAGTGGGAAGAAGAGTGGGTAGCAGTACAAGGAAGTAAACTCCGCCAAATTAAAGATACCGTTCGGCCATGGATATCGTCAAACCGCCAAAGCCGTCGAGAGGAAGTGGTGGTTTCTCGCCTACGCATTGGCCACTCTGGGTTAACTCGTGGGTTTCTGATGCGTCGGGGGATCCGCCGCTTTGTCCTTACTGCTTAAACCTTCTTTCTATTAAACATATACTTTTAGATTGTGAAAAGCTGAAATATGTTCGGAAGAGGTTTTGCCTACCAAATTGCTTTCAGAGGATGCTGAGTGATGACTACCAAACCATTAATATGGTGTTAGCATTCCTCCATCGGTTGAATGTAATTGGAAAAATTTAAAAACAATATACATTTACTTACGAAATTTAAATACCATGTTTAGATTTATAACTTGTTATTTTAATTAGAGTTTTATTCATTGTTATGTAACAGGGCCCTTTACAGCCCTGTGACAAGTTGTTATTATGTAACTATTGTTGTTATTGTATCGTGTAGTGTCGGTAGTGTGTGTAAATAAAAGTTTAATTTTATACCTGTGTGTGTGATAGTATGAGCATTATACGAATGCTCTTAGTTATCCAGGCGATGATAACCACCTAGGTTTTTCGCCTTTAAAATTTTTTGATCATTATGATAGTCATGCAAATAAGTTGGATAGTATACATCACACTCTATTATGTAGCCTTTACCACCCTCATCTTGAATTTCGTGTACATCAAACGTTTTAATTTTGTTGCGACTCAACTATTCAAAGTAATCTTGCGGCATAGGTTTTGACATTGCAAAACCATATAAATTGTTGGCATCTATGTAAAGTAAATAGGTATTTGGTTTTTCCGGATCATATAAAGTGTATGGATTATTTGCCTTAGACCATCTTTTTGAACAGCTTGTTATACCGCCTCTAATTCCCCTCTCTATAAACATATACATATCGTAATCGGTAGTCAAGTCCAATTCTGTTTGTGTATACTTTAACATTGCGTCAAACGTTAAACTGGGAACCGACAAATAATATGCGGGATCAACGCTATAATTGTCTAAACAAACGTCTCGAAAATTTTCAAATATATGAGCAAGTAGAAGCACATCTGTACGCAAATATAAATCACTATATTCACCCAAAGTCTTACAATTGAAACGCTCCCAAACTCTTTGTGCATGATTATAATCATCATCGCTCACGTTCTCGTCCGTAATACTATTATAGAAATCCTCCTTTTTCGGAAGTTTGGGTTCATCCAATCTGGCCCAAGAATCTGTATATTCATACGGATAAACACCTTTTTTGTTACAAGTTCTAGATCATTTATAAAAAAATTTTGTAAGTGAGAAAATCTATCTTTTGGAAGATTATTTGCAAGACGGGCTACTATCACTCATAAATCTGAAACTATCTAGAAATCTCAATTTACATTCTCGTCCGTGATGCTTTTATAACAAATCCTCCTTTTTTTGTATCTTTGATTTATCCAATCTCTCCCAGGAATTTGTATATTCATAGGGATAGCCGCCCTTTGTCGTTACAAGATCTTTCGTAAAAATTGGTACGTGTGACAAAATCTATCTTTTTTAAGATTATTCGCAAGACGGGCTAGACTGTCACTTAGAAATCTGAAACTGTCTAGAAATCTTAACTTTATTCCGCTCGCAGTCTGTTTGGAAAAAGATATATATTTTCGGTAGTATTTGGAATTACACCAATTTTTTCAGAATCACAACCTAGTTGACGAACAATAAAATGTGAATCATAATTTGAACTACCATGAATGAATATAGGTAAATAGCGTTGATTTTGTCTTTTTAAATTATGTAACACTAACAGCCATGTCACAGAGAAAATATATGATAAGAAATA
>JAGFPH010015729.1:0-20651 GCA_018207615.1 Philaenus spumarius
ACACATGGCAGCCCGTAGCTCCGTAGCGGCTGTGTTTAGAGAAAAATACCAAAGAACCAAAGTGTCTTAAAATAATATGTTCTACCAAAAAATGCGATAAAAATATGGTGTTTGTTGTTTGTATTTAAAATATTAAAGATGGCGGCCATATTGGAAAAATGGCGAAAATTAAATGGCAAAGTGACACAGTAATTTGAATGTATGTGTAAATCCAGGGAAGGTTACCAATTTAAAGTTTTTCGAGGAACTGTTAGTTTGTGAGATCCCAATGTTTGCCGTCTTGAGTTGATCACCCAGTACAATAGAAAGAAAGAATAATATAAAGAAACATAGCGAAGAGTCCAAGGGAAAAACGAGCTAACAGCGTGAAACCAAAATTTTCAGTAGGGATATTTTAAACTTTACCAACTCTTAATATGTCATCTATGACACCAAAAATATTAAGTTCAGGTAAAATACAATCACATGAATCACAAGTAATACTTTTAAATGCCTAAAATTCTTAAAGATACCTACATATACTTTTCATGTACCAAAGTATACTATTTACAGGGGGAAAACGGGCTAATCCCTTCTTTTCCAGGGAGTCTGCAGTTCAAGTAAACAAACAGGGTGCACATTCTTCCCAAGTATGGAATGTTTTTAAATAAATTTTTCTCATACTTTTAGCTCGTTTTTGCCAATTCTTATAAAAGGAAAATGTACAGTTTTTAGAGTAGAATCCAAATCTGTCAAAATATAAAATTTCATGTTTCTGAGGGTTAGCCCGTTTTTCCCTTGGATTCTTCTGCTTTTAAATAATTTCTGGGCGAGAATTTATTATACGACCCTACTACGCCAACAGAAATGCAAGAATAAAAAAAAATATAGCCTGAAGTTTTAACTTATAGTCTTTAGTCACAATATGTTTACCTGCATTCAACATTTAACAATAGAATGTAAAACAAGGTCGTTGTCTGCAAAAAATATCAGCCGAGGGCCGTATAGTAAATTTATGCCAATTCCTGTTCAATGTGACCAGTCTGTAGATTACACAAGAACCATTATAATTTGCCTATTAAGTAATAACAGTTTTATATTTTTAGATCGTTGTCAATTAAAGTTTTTATTTCCAGATGTAGCGATTGGTGCCCCTTATGATGGTGAAAATGAAAGGGGAATAGTTTACATATTCCACGGTTCACCCAACGGGATACGAGAGAAGCCTTCACAAATCATAACGACTGAAGATGTCGGCCAGGCCCTCACAACCTTTGGGTTCTCCCTAGCGGGAGGCATCGACCTGGATGGGAACCAGTATCCAGACCTGGTCGTTGGAGCTTACGAGTCGGATACTTCTGTTTTCCTCAAGTAAGATAATCTGTTCCTTGATTGGTTTACAAATTTAAGTTCTCATGACCATAAAAGAAAACTTTTTACTTAAATATTATACAGTATATTATATTGCATTATTTATATTTGCCTTAATGGACTGGCTATGTTATATGAATACCTTAATTTTGAGAAGTCCTCACTGTCCTAATTTCATTACCTTCTCAGGTTGTGACAATCTTTTCGCCTATTTATCAGGCATTGTAGAACTGAATTAAAAATAATTGGCATTTATAATTGGCGTGAAGAAATAATAACCTGATACAGTTTTAAGTTAAATTTAATGTTAGTGGAACGTACACGTGCTCTCTAGTCCATCCTTGAGTCAGTATGGTACTGTAGATCTATAAATGTTGAATTCTTCAAGGACAATATGCGAGGTGTGATCAAAAAATACAGTGAATAAATTTTTATAGCAGCACTACTGACACTACATTCATTTGATCTAATATGCCCCAAAGCCTGATCTGTTGAGGCAGGTAGGGTCAAGTTTGAACACCTTCTGACGTGTAGCTTTTGATTCACGAGTTTTTTTCTGGAAAAAGTTTTACTGTCTCTCAACATCAGCCTTACTCACCAGATTTAGCACCATGTGACTTCTAGCTCTTCCCAAAAATAAAAAACGTGCTAAAAGGAAAACATTTGACACCATTAACGACATTGAGATTGCTACTACCCAGCAGCTGAAAGCACTTCCAGAAATGCTTCCAGTCATGGATTCAACATTGGGACAAAAGCATTGCCAGTACTTTGAAAGAGATTAATTCAAATTCTTTGTCAGCTTACTACTTTGTTTGTAATAAAATTATTCACTGTATTTTTTTATCCCACCTAATATTATTAGTTCGTATGTTGCTTGGTTTATATGTGGCACATGTCAATATGTTTTCATGAAAGTGCAGTGACACTTGTTCCAGAAACCAATAAAAATTTATTTATATAATAAAATTATAAATACATTTGTAAACAAATCGGAAAACTTTGAAGTTTATATTTATACATGTTTTGTATATTTTCTACACCAATGAATGTTAGTCAAAATAGCAGTTCAAATAATTACAGAAAAAACATTGTATTTATAATATTAATTATAAGTGATTTTTTACTCACATCAATGATCCTTGTTGGTTTTATCTAAAAAACAATTGCATTTTCGGACCTAACTGTCCACCATCAGGTTATATAAAAATATTATGAACACAACATATAAACAACACATATTCACTCCACTTGGAGGTCGTGACGTGCGCGCCGTTTGGTGAGTTAACATTGACTCTTGATTGAGTTAACAAAATCACTTATAATTAATATAATAAAAATTGATCCGTGGCTAAAATGATTGATTCTATTGTATTTATGGGTAACAAAATGATAAAACATTTAAACTAATTATGTTTGTTCAACACCAGGATGGTGGTTCTGTAAAATATACTGATATGAAACATGCTCTGTTTATCTAGAGCCAGGCCTGTAGTGAAGATGGTTGCATCGATCGCCTTTGAATCTGAACAGAAACAAGTAATATTGGAAGAACACAACTGTACGTTAAAGGACTCAACAAGGGTGGCTTGCCTGTCTTTACGGGCGTGTCTTGAATACAGCGGACTGGGCGTAGAAGATGGTCTTGGTAAGTTTTAAATGTATTTGATTTTAGGCGTGATTAGTACTTCCGGTTGTTGGATTTTTTTTTTGGGTAACGAACTCGTCCAAGCGACGTGGTCAACCAACATATGTACCAAATTTGGACCAAATCAGACTTAAAATGCGGCCGCTAGAGTGCGAACACATATATGATTTTTAATTGCACCTCAAAACGTGTTCTGGGGACCATGATTGGTGCTCATTTACTTCTCCCAACCTTAGGTCTTATCATAAGGGTCACTGCATAGCTCATTTTTCCTATAGAAATTCGCTAATAAATTACCCTTCACCTTTCATTACCTAGTAATTTGTCTGCCTAAGCTAGTACTAGTATAGCACGCAAAAGTACTAATCTTTTATTTAGTTTATGTTTTTAAATCTCCAAATTAAAAAAAATCTCAATTTTACACCCCTCAAAATTTTGCGTCCTAGGGGAAGCCGTATATACGAACAGGCCCTGATGGTTAGCTATAAGACAAGCTATGTTACTAAGGCCTGTATTACACTATCAAATTTCTTTGTCTAAGATCTTTGTTCAAATTTCTTTGATGAAACATTTGATAGTGTAATATGCAATCTTTTATCAAAGTTGGCGCACATCAAATTTCTTTTGTCAAACGTTCTCTAGGAGAGATCCTTTGATCAAAGATCTTTGACAAAGAAATTTGATAGTGTAATACAGGCCTAACTACAAGCTTAGCAAGTGTGGTAATAAATTTAAACCTAAAATTTTTATAAATAAGCTATTACCATTGTGGCTTGCCTTTTGTCAACTTACTGCCCTAAGAGCTGTGTGTGTGTGTGTGTAAATAGTCCTATTCTATGAATCCCAAGTTTAATACATTTCATTGGTAAAATTGTATGTTCTCGCAGTAAGAATATAATACAAATAGATACCGTAACAAATAATGAATACCCGATTGTGTTTTTACTTTCTCACTATACTATAGTATAGAGAAAATATAGTGATCGCAAAAAAATCGATGTTGAGATTTTTGTGGAAATATCCGTTTTGGGACCCTCTGAGTATAAAAAAGTGGTATTTACAAAATGTCTGTCTGTATGTATATATGTATGTATGTCTGTATGTATACAAAGCTAGAGCAAAAACTATTCGATCGATTTCAAACAAATTTGCACCAGACATGTCAAGTAGGCCTGTATAGATGCACGAAAAACGGTTTTGAAAAATTTTGAAAAACAACCTCCTTTTTGGCAAAAAACCCTCCAAAAAATCAGTTATTATTTTTTTATAAAAAACGGCTCTAACGATTTTGATAAAATTTGACTTATTTGTAGCCTATAATGTCCCCTACCATATGCAAAAAACCGCATCTTTCTAGAAATTCTCGTTTAGCTAATTATAATAATAATAACTGATTTTTGGGGTTTTTTGGCCATAAAGGGGGTTGTTTTTCAAAAATTTTCAAATCATTTTTTTGTGCATCTATACAGCCCTAATTGACGTGTTTGGTGCAAATTTGTTTGAAATCGATCGAATAGTTTTCTCTCTAGATAATAATAACAATATTTATTACTTAATCTCCTACTTTAATAAATCACCTCTCCTACCCCACCTACAATTATGAAGTCACAGTGAATCTGTTTAATAATTTAAATATGTTTGTGAGAAAGTATGTGCCAGTTCCTGGTACCGTTTATTTGTTTGTTTTGCTTTTAGGTTTTGATGTGCAGATTATTTTAGACTCGAAGAAAACCAAAAGTCCACGGATGTACTTTTTATCAGACGAAGGTCGATTTTCGAGTAATCAAACGCTAACGTTAAACAAAGGAAGGCAGAGATGTCTGTCAATGTTTGTGTACATTAAGGTGAGCAATTGAAAATCTAGAGTTTTATAACTTAAGAAGGCCAATTCAGATTTGTATTAATGTTACAAAGTGTTTCTTTAACAGCATCAATTAAATTGTAATGTTGAATTGTTTTTTTTCCTTTTACACTTATTTACAAAACTAGTAAATCCCCTTGAAAAATCACAGGCTGATTAATTAGATACACATCAGAAATACACAATTTAAAAAACTCATAGGGTCTTTAAAAAAGTTCCCCTAGATTCACTTTGAGTGGCCACACTGTTTGGAATTTTTTCACAGTCTCGTTCCTCCCAGCTCGTATGGCCACTCAGAGAGGCCAATACAATATCCTGTGAACACTCGCTTGTCCATCGTGAGCGGCCGTAACATTTCGTATAGAATTTGGAAACCTAGTTTGTTTTACAAAATTGTGTTATTTTCTATGTAAAGTGCTGGAATCTGGAAGCAAACTCTTGAACTATGTGAACAATGCAGGATTGCTTTCCCTACTTATATAACAGCTGTATCGACAATATAACCTCTTTATTTTACCTCAGTGCTGTGCTAGTCGTTAGTGTCGTGAAAATTGTGTATAAATATAATATTATAAAGTTACGGTCATAGATAATTTTAATTCAGATTAAATTAGAAATGAGTTTGAAACAGATATTGTGTTTGACATTCGTTTATAAATATGACTATTGTTTTCTACTTTGGTTTTCATCTGTTATTTTTATGAGGTCTAAATACTATGCAGTACTATGTTTTCTATTTCAAATAAATTAAATTTGCCAATTGTCCATGCTCTTTAACTTTTAAATATTTACCTACATCTCCGTGTGACCTGAGAGGACTAAGCTCACAGGAAATAATACAAGTTGTCTCGGAGTCGGGTGTGGCCACTGGTAGTGACCTTTAAGTGCAAAGGGTTAACAAAAAAACCATATTGTTTCAATTATAAATGGTATGGAGTTGAAATTTTCTAGCTAGATACTAATAAAAAAGCTCAATTTAAGAAACATAATTAAACTTGTCAACTAACTTCTAAGCGTTTTAGGACGTCCCTTCATATCAACTTTTGGTTTCATTTCTGAATGTATAATCGTATACTGAACTCCTGAAAGATACAGTAACTAGATAGATACAGTGCTGCTAAGTATGTCTTGTTTCCTATTGGCCGGCAGCCTTGTTTAACCTAAATTTTTATCCGTTTATATTTTATTTGATATATATTTTGGCACAAAATAATAGAATACACTTTTTAAGAAAAAATACAATTTTTATTATTTATTTTAATTTCAATATAAATATCAAACTGTAACAAATAAATGACATGTTTTTCCCTTTATAAAACAAAAAAAAAACAAAGAGGTAGTTTCACTTTAATAATTACAAAGAGGTACAACACTATTCTTTAAATTTTACTTCTGAGCAGATGACATTATATTTAGTTATTATTGTTTATGCTCGCCATACCGACTATTGTTTATTAAGTAAACTTGTTGAACTTACCGTCCAATAGTCCAATTTTACACGTTTCGGCTATTCAGCCATTCTCAAGTTAAGGACCATTGACCTTCATCATTAGTACAAATAAAAACACCTAGTACACTTAAAAACACTTATACACATGAGTCCACAATTACAAAATACACGCTCGCACATTTTAATGTCCTTAGACTGTCTAGCCGTGGACAGTTGGACTATTGGACGGTAAGTTCAACAAGTTTACATTATATTTAGGTTAAACATGGCTGTCGCTTCCGTTTGGCCGCACTGTCTCTATCTAGTCAATGTATAAACACTCTCTATACCTATGCATTTAACCCTGCAACTGTCAGGCTACTCAATTTGAGTGGTCGTGGGGGCGTGGCACTTGAAAACGATAAATTTTGACAACTCTACTTGTAATGAATATTTCACCCACTAAAAACTATCCAATCGCAATAAATCAAAAACCGTTGGAAAGGAAATGATCTAAACTTTAATTTTTGCATTTACAAGTTTTTTCTAAAACGTATATTTACATACGTAATCATCGTTGCAGTTTTTTAGTTTTCTAAAAGCCAACGTCACGCGAATTTTAATGCACCAAAACTACCTTTAATTCCAGTTTCTATGTCTTTCAATACAGTCCGCCCGGTATTTTTCTGAGTTATATCTGTATACTGAAGGATTCATCACACTTTTACCTATCTGAAACTGCCATCCAATCCAAAATCGGACAAATAGTTCCAAAAATATGGAATTGTCTGTAAACCTTTGCAATTGAGCAGATTTCAACCAATAAAACAACACATTTTGCGTTCGAGATATCTTTTATAATTCGAATTATTTCAATAGACTTTTTGATATCTATTTATAGACCAAAGTTCAATCTTTCATTTGGTGTAAAGCAAACTATATTTGACTTTTTAGATGTTATTCAAACAGCAGTTGAAAGTTCATATTTGCACAGAATTCATACTACCGCTTAAGTTTGCAAAACAAGGCTGTTTCCATTGTATGCAACGGTCATATTTTGAATTTCCTTTGTCCGCACGAGGTTTCATTTGTTTCATCTTACTTTTGTAATTCAATTGATTCTAAGTAAAACACTTTTATGATGAGGTAATATACAAGTATACAGTTCAATGCTTTGATTTATTCTCTACACTTTGTTTTAATAATATTTCATTTTTGGGCAAAGCATATATTAGTAAATTACGTTTCAAATTAGGCGGTTTTGTTAGCAATCGTGTATTTGGAACACAAAAACTGGTGTTTTCAAAATAAGAAATTTGAAATCAATAAATGTTTTTATACAGTTCTATTTAGAACTAAATTACAAAACTTTTTTACATTTACGAAAAAACTACAAAAAATGTTTACGACTTGTTATGTAGGCCTAAAGTTGAACTTTTTCCTTTCGTTACTGAACATTTTTTGCTTCTTGAGCTAATAACTTTTACAATTTTACATCAATAAATTTTTTAATTACATATATGGATTTTTTGAACCTTTCTCTACAAAAAAGGTACAGAACACTTTTGGATTGGTATGCAATTACTATATTTGGCGAATTTTTGAAAATATGCTTGCACACATTAAAAAAAAATGTATTATTTTTATTTTGTAAAAATTTTTCTGCTTACCCACTTCCGCAGCAAGGGTTAATTTAACTAAATTACAAGTGAAAAAACACGGATCAAAGGAAGTAATGCAGTAAACCTTACAAGTGATATAATATTGACCAATATCTGGTGTGTGCAGGGCATAGGCGGATCCAGCCAGTTTTCAAGGAGGGGGGGGGGGTATAGAATAATTTTTTTGGAATACGGGGCTTGAAAACGTCTTTTTAGATTATTTCACGATCACCCATTTTGAATAGGAGTTAATGATTATAATCTTTACCCAAAAATAAAGTTTTATTATAACAAATTGTAGAGAATCATAGAGTTGAACTGTATACAGTACAACTTCGTTGTCGGCCCCCTTTAAGTCGGATCTCCGGGTAACCCGGACCGGTTTGCAACAAATAATAATATGCATTTTGGTAGCGCTATTGCTTTATACTGCTCGGTGATCGTGTTTCCGCCGAGTTTGTTTGCCGTGCGGCACGTAAACGTTACTCGAAGTTGACGCAACAGAAACTTAAAGCTTTTTCCCCAAAAAGTAGACAGTCCACAGAAGTGTTTTTTGTTTTATTGTGACCAGTTAATATTTTAATATTGTTTTACTCCGTAATAAAGGAAAATATTGTAAGTATTCAGTGTATTTGAATTTTTTGATGTTTTATGCTCTTTCTCCGGCTAACACGGTTTTTCGTTATGTCGGATTGGCCGTGGTTCCGGCTGGTCCGATTTAACGAAGTTGGACTACTGTACTTGAAAATTTTAAATATATTTATTCTAAAAAGTTATTTCACTAAATTACAACAACTAAACAAAATTCTCACAAACTTATAGTATATAGTTCCAGCCAGACATGAAAAGGTAACGGCTAACGCTCATAGGGCGTTGAAAATGTACATATTTCACGGAAATACACGAATAGTTCGGAACACTAAACCAGGTTTTACTTATATTAAACGAAAATATAAAACTTGCACTTCAAATCAATATAAAAACTATTATACGAATACTGCATATAGATTATAGATTTGTAATAGATACACGTACATCGATTGCAAAATGTGTGTATCGATTTTTTTGAAAACTGTCCAATGGCAAGGGTATTCAGACAAATTCATATCTAAGAAACTATAAGAGTGGAGAATGATTAGATCGTGGTAAAAAGTTAAAATCTTGAAAAATCCAGTGGTGTCAAACAATCTTTTTCTCAAAACAAGTCTGTCTAACGATTATGTGCCTTTAAAAAGTGACGAGTTTGAGTAATTTCCTTATGCTTTCTAGCGCGGTATCATTATTGATTTAGGCAACTACAATTTTACAACGATGATTACATATGTAAATATACTTTTTAGAAGAAATTTGTAAATACAAAAGTTAAAGTTTAAAACATTTTCTTTCCAATGATTTTTGTTTTATTGAGATTTGATAATATTTAGTGGGTGAAATATTCAATACAAGTTGTGTTGTCTGAGACAACTCACTTTCAATTGAGCAGTCTGCGACTTAGACGATTAAACAAAAATATAATAACCCAAAGGGGGGCTGCAGTCCCCACAGCCCCTCCCCCTCTGGATCCGCCAATGGAGCAGGGCGGCTCATTTGGCAGAGCATTACCAACAAATGGGAAAGGTCCTGGGTTCAAATCCCGGTCTTGGTCCATGTTTTTCACTCATGTTTTATTCAGTTTAAATAAACCGTGTGTCCAGTTTCGACTATCCAAAACTTTACAGGGATATTTGTCAGCTAAAAACAGGCAAGTAATACAATTTTCATGTGTCCTATCTTGGTCTGTTTTCCTGTAACAATCTATTTCAAAATGGTGGCAGTTGAAAATTTGAAAATTCATTAATATGACCACATTCAGCAGCCGGATAGTCCTACATTCAAACATTAAATTTGAGTTTTCTCCGTTATGTATGTGTCAATTAATTATTAAAAACGATATATCGTTGGTTTTGCCTTTAAATAGTTTAAAAATGTTGATATTTTACATTTTTTTTTTAAATTTAATATAATTTAATTTAATACAGTTTTCTAGATATTTAACATTCAAATTTTTCTACTGCCGCCATTTTGAAGCGGATTGTTGCAGGAAAACAAATTTTTAAAGTAAAACGTTCTCTATTTAGACAGGGGTTTACTGGTGCTGGTACTGATTTTTATTATTTTTTTACTTTTTGTTTTAACATTGCACTGGACTATTCACTCCCTCAATCACACTCATTCAACACTCGGTTCATAATTTTACGTCCGCCAATTACCAATCGAAAAACCTCAAGATTCGATACAAACTACAGTGCGTTGAGACAATACAAGTCATCTACAGTAAAGTCTTCAACATTGTCCCTCAGCTTGGAATCGAAATTGGACAACTTGGGAGCACCATTTTGCTAGTCCTCGCTGCACTCCTTTGATGTTCGGCGAGCGCTGAGAACGACTACAAATAATAGACCGATGATTCAGAGTCAAGGAGACCAAAAATTTTTAAAATCAGCTATGCTTAAACTTTTATATTATTAACTTTTTCGGCATGAAAGAGTTTATAACATATTATATTGATGAGATTATTGTAATCAAAATAAGATCAAACATGATATAATTTGGACCACATTTAGTGATTAATACTTATCGAATAACTCATTTGTTCACGATTAATTAATTTAATAATAAATATCCCAAATGAGAGCCAACTCCTAATATGTACAAACAATGGCTGTAAATTGACAAGCCGTCACAAATACTAGGTCGAAAGGTACCTCAATACCGGTCGCAAAGCGATTTAGCGTCTGTGTTGTGTTCTCGTGATAAGCTTGTTTTTGTATAACCTCAAATTTTAGTTTTTGTTCTTGATATACCTCAAATTTGTTTACATTTACAGTCTTTTACCAAGGAATTAAATTCCTGATAAAGGCTATTGACTAAATAAAACACATTTTGACAAGTTTTTGCTTAAAATAGTATGTGTCTTAAAAATTGCTATGTGCTATATACAATTACAAAAATAGTTACATATACATGTGTACTTTTCTTATAAAAGTAAGCTTATTATCTTCACCCTTAAACTCGCCAAAGATACATAAATAGGGTTTTTAGAAGTGAAAATTTCAACAATTTTCCGGGGGAGTATTTTTGTTCAGTTCGGCCGCGTTCCGGTACTGGAAAAATTATGAGTAAACCCCTGTATTTAGATCAATACTCACGCCCAGTTTCATTATTATATCTTAAACCCTTTCTGAGATATTAAGGTGATTATACAAATCACATACAAACGGACAGACAGTAAACAGATCGAGATAGGACACATGTTATTCTGCATTATTTGCTTGTTTTTAGCTAACAAATAACTTTGTAAAGTTTCGGACAGCCGAAGCTGGACAACCTGTATATTATGTTTAGATGTAGCCCTATACAGACATTATACAATGCAGACACAACAAAAACAATAAAATTTAAGTTCCTTATCCCTATATCTGCCTAGCAATTTGAGTAGGTTGATGCCTATTATTAGGGAAAGCTTTGTTCGTGCTCATTCCTAGGATCTTCTTCCACTTCCTTCCATGTTCTATTCTCGGCCAACCATCAGCAGCTTGCATTGCCATCCTCTCAGTTAACAACAGAATGGTTCACATGCTTTGTTAGCATTGTAGCAAGCATTCTTCTTTTTTTTAACCATCAAAGTGGCAGACTGCAGTCTCTCGGACGCAAATGCAACCCGCTCGAACCTTAGCGAGAATTTGCATATATTTGCATAATCGATAATTTAACCCACTTACAATAATCCAATCGTAATAAAACTGGCACCATTGGAAAGAAAATGAATTAAACTTTAATTTTTGTATTTACAACTTTTTCGTAAAACGTATATTTACATACGTAATCATCGTTTTAAAATATGCATATTTTGTTACAGCTATTTCCACGGGCGAATCTGCATACAATTGTACTGTTATTTCCCACTTCTTCAACGTTCAAGATCATCTACACAAATATTTTTTTGGCTATTATAACGATACCATTGGATTCGTCAAGATTTTATCTTTCTGTTGATGCCTTCCAATCAGATGTCACTATAAAAATAGTATTTTTTCCAAGAATTACTGTAAACCCTTGCGATTGGACAGTTTCTCAACCAATGAAACAGCCCATTAGTCAAGTGATTTTACGCCTACCATATCAAATGTTTTGACAGAATTCTTTGCACCATTTTGTACAGCAAAGTCTGAATTTTGTAATGGTGAGAAATAATCCAGAAATAACCGGTTTTTTGTCTGTCTAGACGACAGTTGAAATGTACATAATTATTACGTTCTAGTGAGAAAGTCTAGCGCGTGGGTTCCCACGCTATTCAAGTGTCCCATTCTCTCACCGCTGTTATAGACGGCAGACTTTTCATTAGATTGATGTCAATTTGTTATTCAAATAATGATAACTCAAAACACTTTTGTGAACTAAGGAAGGACAAGTATACCGTTCTTTTCTTTGATTTATCCTCTACACTTTGTTATAATAATATTTCATTTTTGGGCAAAGCATATATTATAGTAAATGACGTTACAATCTAGGCCTAGGTTTGTTACCAGTCGTGTACTTGGAACATAAAAACTGTTTTCTTCAAAATAAAAAAATTGAAATTGATAAATGTTTTTACACAGTTCTATTTAGAACTAAATTACGAAACTTTTTACACTTACGAAAAAAATACAAAAAAATGTTTACTACTTGTTATGTAAGCCTAAAGTTGAACTTTTTCCTTTCGTTACTGAACATTTTTTGTTTCTTGAGCTAATAACTTTTACAATTTCAAAATAAACTAATTTTTAGTGGCATATTTGAATTCTTTGAAGTTTCTTCTACAAAAAAGCTATTGAACACTTTTGGATTGGGGTTCATTTACTATTTTTGGCGAATTTTTAAAAATATGCTTGCAAAACACTATAAACGGGCTTTTCAATTTCAGCTTTAACCATGCCAGTTCTAGGGTTAACAACAGGATGGTTCACATGCTTTGTTAGCATTGTAGCAAGCATTCTTTTTTTAAAACAGATCTAAGAATAACAATATTTTCTTACAGCAACTCCATTTATTACATTGTCATATTGAGTACCTTATATTTCTGTCTTCCAGCCAAGTATTCGAGACAAACTGACCTCCCTAGAGGCGGAGCTTAGGTACGGACTGCACGGAGCTGAATACCAACAGTTTGCTTCCACCCGACGCCGGTATTCGCGATCTCTCGTTCCCATTCTGGACATGAACGAACCACTTCTTCGCAAAGATTCTGTTTCCATTCAGAAGAACTGCGGGAAAGACAACATATGTATTCCAGACTTACGCCTCATTGCAAGTCCGTAAGTATTGACTAACTGATATCTATACTAATATTACAAAGAGGTAAAATTTGTTTGTTTGTATGTAGGGGTAATCTGTGGAACTACAGAACCGATTGAAAAAATAGTTTTAGTAATAAAAAGCTATACTATCCCTGAGTAACATAGGCTATAATTCATTTTGATAAAAACATTTTTTATTTCTATATTTTTGTAAATTTAATCGGAAAAAAGTCTTAGGTTAGGCCTAGATTGAGGAACCAACACATGTATTTGCATTTATTACCATAGCAACCAATTGAATAAATTAGCAGATAAAACAGCTGTTTGTTCCAATATTTCCATTGACAGCTGATTTCAAACTTTGAAACAATTATTTGTATTTCTAACTTATACGTTAGGTTTTTTTTAAAGTGTAGACCTGAACCTTGCTGGTTCTTTTAACCCTATTATAACTGCTGTTATAAAATATACGGAATAAATTTGATTTGAACATTTAACATTATTTACCATCTTAGCTTTGGGGTTATTATTAATCCTACACCTTTATTATAAAGAACACATAACATGATTATGTGCATAGAAGGTTCCAAAGGGGGTGGCGTTTCCCCTAGTTTTTTTATAAATAGCTGATCTTGTGTGACGGATAACTTACCCGTCATAAAATGTTCTGCCAACTTTAGGAGGTGTTACCGTACTCAATATCAAAACATAAACAAAACTATATGTAAATACTTTCCTTTTTCATCCATCCGCCATTTTACATTTTTCCCACAGCAAGAACTAGAACACATAGATGAATAACAAAGTTTGAAGAATTTTTTGTACCATAAATGTAGTTTCTGAAAAAACCTCTTTCTAGTTTATGTATTTATTTATATATCTCTCTTTAATGTAAGAGCCAATTAAAAGTTGTCTCTTTTAAAGAATTAAGTGCCTTTTCTTTTTCTTTTTCTTTGATTTAGTTCTAGTTTTAAAAATCTTTCCTGACATTCAGAACGATTTAGCAAGCACAATTAATTGATTTTAAGCTTAGTTTTGTAATTAAGTATTGAAATCAAAGTTTACACTATTCGAATTAATCTGGACATTATATGGTTTATTCAAACGTTTATAGAAAACTCAAGTAACAACTTCAACATTTCTTAAATCTATTGATTCTTAATCTGCTTTAGTTAGGGATTAACATAGTATGCTCTTAAATTTGTATTACAACACAAATTACTCTATTGTATGCCTGATTACTGCAGTAGTAATAAATAAGCCTATTTAAAAGTTTAGGGGCTGTATAGTTATTTGTGTCTTAAGGGAGGAAGTATTTGTATTTATTCCTTTCACCTTTGACAAAAATACATTTCGTATGGCAAGCGTCATTATATTATAAGACTATTCAAATATTACATAGATAATAAACACACATATTAGTCAACTCTCAAATCCACAAAATACAGTACTAAAACAAAATAACTAGTGTTATGATTAATCTGGGGTTCTGAATATATTTAGTATAGGCCTATTAGTTGTTAGAGTTAGTTTCTTATATGTAATGGTTTCTTATATACCAGCAAGACAGACCAGAAAGTATACTATAAATACGGAAATAGTAACAAGGACGCGTGAAAGGTCGTTTAACACCAAACACGGAACTATCGTTGCTATGATTTGGTTTGAAGATGTCAACAGGAAGCTAGACGGGTTATATAGTATAATCCGAATCTAGAATCTAGGCCAGAGGGGAGTGGTCGGGTGAAAAGTGCACAGGGCTGCGAGTTGGGAAAGTTTTGTGTGGAAAGTGAGGCCGGGAGATCGAGACATAAGGATCTCTACACAGCTCAAAGTTTGGACTATTGGGATGTTTAGGAAGGATCTCGAGTGAAGGAAGAGCAGGACTTGTTGAAGACAACAAGCAAAAGAAAGTTGTTGTTGTTGTTTTGAGTGAGCAAAAGAAAGTATTTTGGTCTATTGTTAAAGTCACGTTGAATTCAGAGTTTTGGAGTTATTAACATAAACGTAACTCGCTTTAGTTGCCGATATTGTACATCCAGTCTGTCTTGTAAACCCAATACCTGGTATAGGAATTGTATTGTATATTATTGTTAGCCGATGTTAAATAGCAGCTAAGTTACCGAGTTGAGATAATTGTGTGAATAAATATAAGATAAGCATTATATCACTGAGCCACTGTGCATTGTTATTGATCTGTCCCTTATTAACATATTAAAGTAGTGACTTAACCCTGGACAATAAGGGTTGTAAAATCTGAACCCTAATACTAGCGATATTCATAATTAAATGTGACAACAATAATACTAATAATTCAACAAAACATCATTTTTTCCCCTTTTAGCAACTTTATGCTTCTTAAAACTAATTTGATATATTAAAATTACAACTTTTTCAATACTTTTTACATTTAATACAATTTTTTGCTTCTAAAAATCACTTTCCCAATAATTATAATACCTATGGAACATATAAAAAAGAAAAGTATCTTCATCATTCAGTAGATGGCAGCCCCATGAACTCTTCTATAGGATAAAAGGAGCCCTGTTTCAAGTAGCTTAACATTACCTTTTTAAATACCTTTTCCTCTGTCATTGCTTTTAGTTTATGTGGAAGACAGTCGTGCAGGATGGCCCCAGAAACTGTTGGTGACTTTAAAGTTTGAGAATAAGTTTTAGTATGGTTAAATTGTATGTTTCTCTTATATTGTACCTATGCACCTTGTTATGGTGTACTTCTGTGTGGAACTTTGAAAACACAATAAACTCAAAATATAAATTGATGGGAAAATATCAAGCTTTTTGAAAAGAGGGCGGCAAGAATCACTTTGTACTAAGATAATTTCTTCCAGTAAGACACACACCATTTTTTTCTCCAGCTGCAGTTTTAGTAAATAATTTGCATTTCACTATGGAAAAAACTCTATCGAAACAAGGCCATATTCATATTTGCAAAAACAATTGAGGTTATGCCAAGAACACACAGACACGGAAGTTTATTGATGCATTTTTGTTTCAGAAGATGTTTTTCTAACATATAATTTAGCGGGCATAAAAGTGCCCATATAAAAAGTATTGAGTATATATATTAAAACCCACGACAAAGTAAACTCAATGCTTTTTATAATGGGCACCTTTCCGCTTCCAGTTGATAAGTTATTCTTTCTACCCTATTAATGAGGCAGAAAAGACCTCTTAAAGTAGAAGCTGGAGGAAAAAGATTTTTACATTATATTTAAACCACCACCAGATTGCTGCCAGTACGGAAGGGTTGTGGGGTTTCAGTTGCAATATGGTCTGGGGTTATTGAACAAAGCTGTGGTGACGCGTACGGAAATCGAATTTCATGACTCTTGAAGTCAATACATGCTCGTGTTTTACGTAAAAAATTGCAACCAAGCACAACTGGGTAGGGCAAGGTTGGGGCTACCAAAAATGGTAAATCCCATGAAAGAGTTCCCAGTTTCACGTGCAGTAATACTTGGGTTTTGAATTTATGATGTGGCCATTAGCGGTACATGCTGATAGGTGGACTGGTTCGACTCGCTTAATGGTTGTTGGTAATTTGGTGATTGACATGTAAAACGCCCGACTGATCAGACTGTAGGTCGAACCAGTGTCCACCAGACACGTCACGTCTGGACGGCCAATTTTGGTCAAAACAGTGACAATGTCAGAGGTGACAACAGCCACCTTCAATGGGCCCTTAGCGCCAATAGGAAGAGACTTGGGTGTGTGGTCAAGGTGCTTATTTACTCGGGCTTGGGTAGTTGTAGGAGATGGCTCACTGCCCCCGTGAACCCTCCGTTTTAGTTTAAAGGCCCAGAAGGACCTCTGGCAAAGCGTTGGCGATTGTAACCTTGATATCGGGGTCGGGTCGCTTGTGCATCCCTGCGAGGATATTGTGAACGACCCTGATTTGTTAATGAATTGAAATCTGATGGGGGAGTTTGATGTGTGGCCATAAGGGGTGGGGGATACCTTATGGGGCTAGTATGATTATTACTATTGAATTGGTGTTGAGTTGGTGGTGGTACACGTGCTTGGCCTGGGGGCCATTGCGTTTGTGACCTAAAATTGCTGTTATTGGCCATACCGCATTGTAAGTAGGGTACCAGGGCCAATAATTCGTTGACAGTTTGTGGGCGATCGACTGTAGCTAAACGGGATGTTGCGTCTGACGACATTCCAGATAATATGGCTGCTAGTCTTTCCCCCTGCTTTAGGGCTGGTAACAGTAAGGAGGACATATCTCTTACGCTGCAAATAAATTCTTCCAACGATTCTGTTGGTCGCTGCGCTCTGTAAACCATTTCTGCGACCGCTTGGTGTTTTAAATGTGGCGGGAATATTGTATCGATTAATGTATCCCTAAATTCCTCTACCGTATAACCGTTGTCAATTGCTCGCTCCAACACACAAGACGAAAGCCCTGTGGTTCTGGGAATTAATTCTACAAGGATCAAACGATCAAAACCCGGATGTAATTGGGATGCGCGCACGATTTTCTTCAAACTGAGTAAGGTTGCTTCAGTTGGCCTACCATCTAGATTATCAACTGTTTGAATTAAATTGTAAGCTGACGTTGGAAGTGAATGTGGAGGCTTGGGTGTAGGAGGAGTTAGTGATTTGTTCAGAATTTCGAGCATCTGCACCACTTGTGGGTGCAAAGGTTGTTGGGTTGGCTGTGGCTCAGTTGGAGTCCCTACATTTGAGTCTCTGTATACGTCGAGTACTTCTCGAATCCGACCTCTATTCATTTCCAATGTATCGGCAGGCTCGACTTGCCATGATGTTAGTAGTTCCTTAGCTTGCGCAGCCGTTAATTTAATAATCCATTTGCGATGAGGGGGGTTACCAGTTAACATAAAAAGGAAAGGTGTTGGAATATCTGAATCCCAATTTACCGTTGCTGCCATAATGGTTCTATGATAATTTAAAATCTGTGGGCGGGTAATTAGTAATAAACAATGAAAAACTGAAACAAATTTCAACACAACCCGTAGGCTATTAGTTAGTTTGGAAAAATAATTAAGTTGATAGTAATATACACTACGGTACTGACCACAATGAGTTAGTAATTTTAATTGACTCTGGTATGGCTGTTCGTGTTTTATGGTTAGCCAGTCACAGTCGTCGAAAAGGTTAATTGAATTAGGGGAATAGGCTATAAATGCGAGTAAAAAAAAAGGGTTACTTTAAAGTTCGGGCCAGATAAATTTGTAAGTAGCCTATACACAGGTAGCCTATTTGTAAGTAGCCGGTATTGCCATGTATAGTTCGGTATTATTTTTTATTTATTAAATTATGAATTAAGTTAGGCCTATAATAGCATAAAAGAATTTGAAATTTTTTTTTTTTTTTTTTTATCGTCGCCCTAATGAATCGAAATAATTGCTGTGGATAAAATTTTTGTATTGACGGTGGGGGAAAAATGAAGTCTGTCCTTGAGGAAAAAATCTATTGGCCAGAGCTGTTCAGGTGCAATTTCTACCACTCGTATATATTCACTGGCAAGGGTGGCCACGAAACGATTGAATAACTGAATCTCGCTTTGTTGCTTTTGTTTTGTAAATATTAATGGGAAAATGGGCAATTTAAACAAAAGAAATTTTCCTGAAGGGTTATGTCTACGAATAAGACGTATAATGGATATGTAATTGTTTTTTAAAGTATTCCCATTGTAATCTCGCAATACATCATTTGAGCCGATTATGATGACTACCAATTCTGCTGGGAAAAGAGACCTGTAGTGACATTTGACGTACGCCTTCAATACGGAAGTTGTTGCCCCTGGTAGTCCGTGGAATATTACATTATTTTTGTGGTATACTTGTCTGCATTTGTCACTGAATTTAGCGAGACGAGCTACATGGCTGTCCCCCAATATCAATAATTTATTGGTGTTAATTAGGCTAAGTTCACTCATAGTAACCTTAAGCTGCGTTATTCGGAAGTGTATGAATGTTATTTTTTGTTTTTTTTTTGTTTTTTTATTATTTTATTTATTTATTATTATTTTTTGTTACATTCATATTCCTCAGAATTAGGCCGATACCTAGCCGCTTATAATGTTTAAATGAAATGAATACTTCTATAACAGGTTAGGTTTGAACTTTGTAGATCTTTGGCCTTTCTTAACCCAAAATTATTACTGTGAAATGCTTGGAACTACGTTAATAAATTTGGGGCAATGTTGTTGTAAAACAAATGCACGGTATCTAAGTTAAACATAATTGAATCAGGCTAGTATTAATTTCAAGAAGTCACTATAAAATTTCGCGACATGGTACACACATACATTAAATTTAATATACCCTAGGCTATATCTTTGTAAAACAAGATAATTGTATGATATTTAAATATAATTAAATTAGGCTAGAAGTAATCATAAATTCAAGAACTCACCATAAAATTTCACGCACTATACTTACGAATACAATTAATTCCTGTGTTGTTGTCAAGTATATTTTGGTACTTGCACTGAACCAAGGGTGTAGGTTGTGTTGAGTAGTCACTGGTTGCCTAAGTTAAATTACGAAATTGAATCTACAATGGGAATAAAAGGTTTTGGGTTGGGTGGTATAAGTTAAATTTAACAAATGGTACAAATGAATTTAATGCCTAGTGTGAATATTGAATTTATAAAAAGGTGAAATTAAAACGGAAAAAACATGCTCAAATCCTACCGGAAGTCGACTTAGCCATGTGGCTTTATGCGGCTTGTCACGACAAATAAAACTTTGCCTATAGGTTGCCGGTTAGATTCACTTAGCCCAAATTTCGCCTGGTTTTAAATTAAGCCGTGAAAAAAAATGACCCCCCGAGTGTGACTAATGGTGAGGTAATTGGGGTTGCTCGTAACCGTATCTGCTACCATTCTGTATGAAATTGTCGTTACTACCGCGCCCTGCCGCAACAATTATTGGCTTCCCACAAGGAACGTGAATCGGATTAATCTAACGAAGCACCCCCCCTTTATATTAATACCACCACTTAAAGTTATTAGCCACACACAAGGGTAACCAGCTTTGATAGGCACTATAATAAACTAACCACTAAATACTGATATAATTTACATACTCTAACAAGGTGTATCACACTAGGATGGGCGTATGTCTTCAGCCTTTAACACGCTATTTTGACATATCGCCCTTTGGGACGCTTTCCAACGTTACTGTTACATGGCCCCCGTTTGCACGATAGCCTAATCCAGTTTTCGCGTTAGCCGATCATAATTAATTTACTCGTTACACCAAATTACCTATTCACTGCAATGCGCTAACTTGCGACGTCGGCGTCTACACCACAATGGCGATTTTTAGGACTTCGTCTTGCCAGACTTAGGTGCCGTCCGCTGATTGGTCGAGGCAACCCTGTGAAGC
>JAGFPH010015731.1:9798-20648 GCA_018207615.1 Philaenus spumarius
GATATTAGCTCAAGAAACAAAAAATGTTCAGTAACAAAAGGAAAAAGTTCATCTTTAGGCGTACATAAAAAGTAGTAAACATTTTTGGTAATTTTTTCCAAAATGTACACAAGTTTTGTATTTTAGTTCTGTATTAAAATATATATCATTTTCAAATTTCTTATTTTGAAAACTCCAGTTTTTATGTTCCTGGTACAAGACTGCTAACAAAACTAGGCCTAGGCCTAGTTTGAATAGTAATTTAGGAATATGTGCTTTACCCCAAAAATGAAATATTATTATAACAAAGTTTAGAGAATAAATCAAAGAATTGATCTGTATCCTTGTAAATTCTTACTTTGTAAAAGTATTTCATTTAGTTTTACTTGAATCACAAAATTATATCAAATGAATAAAAACTCTCACGTACAAATCCTATACAAGATATCGTGTGACCGACCGTTATAACAATGAATGCAAAGCTTGAGAACTCCAAGTTTTGAATTTCCCACTTGTCTGTATTTTTCAGGACTGTACGAATAAAACACCGTTACAGTATATGTGGTTTGCTTTACATGAAAGCTTGAACTTTTCTCTACAAATCGATATAAACACATATCTTAACAAATACAGTAGGATCTCGCTAATCCGGCCCTATATCGGGATTGGTAGTGCCGGATTATCGAAATTGCCGGATTAGTGGAACATTAGGTACAAAAGAAAATTTAACATAAAAACATTGTCTATAAGCAAGCATAAATATGTAATATTTAATTACTGTACCTTCAAAAACATGTTATAATATACAATAGGCCTACTGGAAAACAATACATTATTCTAGTGTGAAGAAAAACAAGAATAAAAATCTTAGTTTCTAAAAAGTACAGTACAACAAAGTGAATTGAACTATAAAACGTTTAAATTTTAACAGCGAAAATTTTTTTTCTGGTTCTTGCTTTTTGGATTGAAGGAAAGCCTCAACACATTTTCCTGCGGTCTATTTAGTGTTATGATATCAGATGCGGATGCACAACGAGATTGCAATGGTGAAAGCTTTCAAAGCCATAAAGGCCTGGAACACACACAGCGTTTTTGTCCGCCACGGATATTGTCATCGCCGAAGTATCAAGACTCAATTTTGTCCTTTTTCTTTTTTATGCCATGTATTGTTGCACGGCCGATGTTGTGCTTCTTAGCTAAATTAGATATCTTGTCACCTTTTTCCAAACGTTTTAAAATTTCTTACTTTTTATCCAAAGTTAATGTGACGTGTTTACGTTTTTCCTACATTACACTACTACAATAATACACATAACAGACACACAATTACTACTGATGTACGCGAGCAAACGACGGCACAAAGGCTGTTTATGTTGTACATAAAAAACCGAGTTTAGAGTCTGTTTAAGAAAAAAATATTTAATTACTTCAGTAGTTTCAATTTTTTTTTTTGTAAAGGTGGTTAAATTTATTGTTTGATTAGATTTTAAGCCTAAATTCCCCAATAATTTATTTTTAGTACTGGCCGTGCCTTACAATATAGTTAATTAATAATAATAATCATTATATATATATAAATTCAGACAAAAGCATGCAAACATAGGCAAGTTGAAGCAAAATGTTTAACATAAATATTCTAAGTGTTTTTAGAACAAGAAATTATAAGCTGTAACGCTCTGCATGAGCTTGTTCTAGAGAAGACCTTTCCTGTATAAGAGTCAAAGGTAAACTGAGTTCTGACCCTTGACTCCTTTGGTCGGTATGACGTTTGCGCATGGGCGATGAGTGAGAACTGCCCTTTTGTCCCGTAAGGTAGAACATTTTTACGGCCTCACTCTTAAAGCATGGTCCGGGGTTTTTTCACTTTAAATCTTATCGTGCCTTCTTTTCACAAACAAACAAAAAATCGCTGGTAAAAATGTACCGTCACAGTATCATTTAAGTACCAAGTGTATCAGGTACATAACAACCTATACCAACTCATCAATACCTGTCATTGTAAAATATTATAGTGAAATATAATAATGTTCGTGTTAGTATTTTTAAATTCGGTGTGGAAAATAATGATGATATTGTTGGGAGCTGACATGATGGCAAGCGTAAGGACTGACAACACTTGTATTTCCTGCTACCAATTTAACAATCTTATTATAGCTCAGCTGAAAACCCATAGGAGAACTTTTTTGCATCACAATGTTACATAATTGTAATATTTTTTCTCATTTTCATTCATCTTTTATTTCACAAAAGTGAACTATTACATGTATTTTCAATTGGTTTGGTATTCATTGTTCGTCTTCGTAATGGTATACTGAATAATTATTCATGGTGTACTGAATAAATTAAATCAATTAAAAAATAAAGAATTCATAGTGAAGAGCGTCTTATATTTCAACCGCTGAATCTACATACTGGTAAAGCACCGTCTTAGCTGGATGTTGCAGATCGCCCAGATACGTCTTTATTTGAACCCCAAGCGACATTATGAATTACATGAAAAACCTAATGGCGATGATATTTTGTCACCATAGTGTGTGCAAGAAACCCTAGGCGACGATATATCGTAGTCATAGATTTATTGTTCTTAAACATGCATAAATAAATATTTTACAACTAGCCACGATTGTTTTATGCAGTATATATTATTTCGATTGAATTATTAACAGTTTTAAATATTTTCATGTTTGCTAAACACACTATAACAAACTAGAAACATTGCTTACTGTATGGAATTGTTTGACAACACTGTGCACGCTCAACTGTGTCAATGATGTAGCTTACTTGTGTTTATTTCTGTGGAGTTGTCTTTCAATGTTGTTTTTCTTCGTGTTTATATTATTGTGAGTTTTGGTTTTAGTGTGTGGAAAAGATTTAGAACTGCTTGCATTATGTATAAGGACCATGTTGTACGAGCACTGAAAGCGCCAGGTTGGTGACAAACATTTTGTAATTTTGAAGTACCGTACACAATAATCACTTTGAAATAAACAATAACCACTAGAACCAGGACAAATTCAATATTTCTGATTTCTCTGGTCGCTGCGCTGATAGCGGTTGGTATAACCGGGTTCGGCGTTGCTACCATCGTTGATAGCGCTCTTATAACATGGTCCACGGTATTTCCATTTATAAAATAAAGTGTCGTTGAAAACGTGGCGCTATCATCGCTCGTATAACATGGCCCTAAGAAAGGATGTTATCCAGAATGCTTATTGAAGAATGTCTGTAATGTCTGTAGTCATTTGTCATCTTTTAAAAGTTAACTTTTAGTGTAAATGCAAATATTTCTGTGTTGTTATCAAAAGAAAAAAATATATAAGTGAACACCACAATATAAATTGGTGAGTACTTAATTTTTTCTTATTTATTTATATGGTAGGCCTATGCTAAATCTTGTTGTTGTTTGTTTTTTACATGTACAGTAGAACGTCGATAATCCGAAACGTCAAAAATCCGAACGCAATCTGAGGCAGCCCCTGCAAAAATTTCGTTTTTGTTTTCGCAAATTCCAATTATTGCGTCATTGAAAATTTCACAAAAAATCTTCATCGCAGTTTGAAATTATTATCTCTTTTTAAACACTTCTTAATACCTGCTCACACACGCCCTCACAACAGACTGGTTGTCAGTATTTTCACTGTCGCGCTAATAAGCTGCTTTAGCGATAGCAGTAAACATACAGAAAATTCATTAATTTCTCTTTGTGTAATCATTATAACAGTGTGTCGTACATTCAGTAGTGTACTATACAGTATTTTTTTAATTTTTCGTTTGTGTTAACTATAATGTACAAGTGAACTTTTAATTATGTACTGTACTTTAATTGTACAACAAGAGTAATCATGTTAGCCTTACTTACTGTGTACGTGCAGGTTCTTCTAAATCATAATATGTAAGTAGTCTTACATTCTGTATTGTAATTACATTACTGATTGTACTGTTTAACCACTTTAATCGATTAAAGGGCATATATTTTATCCTAAATGGCATTTTCTTGGTTGTTTTCAAAAAACCGAACAAATTGATAATCCGAACCCCCTTCGGTCCCAATTAGTTTGGATTTTCGACGCTCTACTGTAGTAGCATTAAATTATAAAAAAAGGTTATTAAAAGTTTGAATATTTGACGTAGAAAGACAACTTTATTAATATACAGTGGAACTTGGTTATAACGTCATCAAAGGGACCGGAAGTTTTTTAACGTTATATCCGAGTGACGTTATAAAAAAAGCAGCCTTAAATCTGAGTGAAAGGACAAAGTAAAAACGCAAATGTTCTGCTATATACAGTACAACACTGTTTATTGAAATCTACTCGTACATTGGAATAGTATAATAAAAAAACATTAATAAAAAAATGATACGTTTTCACAATTAAATATTTTATATTAAAAATCTTACTTTACTGTCGAAAAAAATCTGTGATCTTCTTTTGAATGGTCCTTTCAGAAAAATAAATTCTCTCCGTTGTGCAACAAACGTCTTGAAGCGCACTGAGTGTTGAAGCAGTCGTTTCCCTGAAGCTAAAGAACCGGGAGAGAGTCTCAGCAGCCGTCATTGCTTCTTGAACAGACGGACAAACGAAGTCTTCTGCGCTCTGGTCATCATCTTCATCAGGACTATCTTCGTCATCCTTCTTCTGAACATCTGCGACGATCTCTGCATCACTCAACATTTGGAATGTTTCTACTTGATCATCCACTGAAGTGTATGAATCAATATCATTTCCAAAGTTGCTCTGGTCAACATTAAACTGTGCAATCCACGTTGAAAGAGGCAGTTCATCATCTTCGTCATAATTTTCAAGTGAAGCTGTAGATCCCAATTGAGCTTTGCGGAAGCACTTCGAAATGGTTATCGGCGTTACATTATTCCAGGACTTGTCTAGGAACCTTATGGCGTCCAATATTGAGATGTTCACGAGCTGTGCGGTGTCCATGCTAAGAATAATTTTTTTTAACAAGAATTTCCGGTAGTGACACTTTAGACTTCTTATGACGCCTTGGTCCATGGACTGAAGAATACTTGTACAGTTGGCAGGGAAAAAAACAAGATTTATGTTGGTTAAATTTAATTTCGGATGTGCTGCACAATTGTCAACTAGAAGAAGAATTTTTCTGTTTTTTAAAGATAACTGTTGATCTCACTTCCTTAGCTCTTCTTCAAATATGGCAGATGTCATCCACACTTTTTTGTTAGCAGTGTAATTCACCGGTAGTTTTTTTACTTTTTTAAAACATCTAGGGCGCAAACTCTTTCCGATCACTAAAAGCTTTCTTTTTTCAGTTCCTGTCATGTTTGCACAAACGAAGGCCGTTATTCTCTGCTTGGAAAGCTTTCCACCAACATACTTTTCGTTTTTAAATTGTAATGTCTTGGCCGGAGTTAACTTGAAGAAAATTCCGGTTTCATCTCCGTTGAAAATGTCTTCGTCTTTGTAACCTTCACTTAAGAGTTGGCCACGTCTTCCGCACCCATTCACTCGTAACGTTCTGATCAACACTTTTTGCTTCGCCACAAATCTTCGCAAAGGAGATTGAATGTCTCGCTTTGAAACGATCAAGCCAGCCGTTTGAACATGTAAAATTAGAACCGAACATTTGTCCAAACTCAGTCGCTTTTTCTTTAAGAATTGGTCCACTAATAGGAATGTTGGCGCTGCGGCATTGCTTAAACCATTTAAGCAACGCCTCACCCACATCACTATGTTGGCACTTTCTTATTTTTTTACGTTTTCTCCGTCTTCCTTAAACGCGGTTAAAATTTTGTCTTTATTCTTTAAAATTGAACCTACTGTAGAATTTACCAGACCAAACTCACGACACACATCAGCGATTTTTCTTCCACTTTCCAGCGCTCTGATCAACCGCACTTTTTCCTTGATAGGAAGCACCTTCCGTTTGACACCACAACTTGACATTGCACAAACAAAACACAACTAACGACGTATAAAACAACTGTCAACACACGCGATGCTCACTCGGAGGTAGGTAGTGATGTGACTGATGATTTACCGTAACTAATGAAACAAACAATACAGTACAGTGTGCCTGTGTCACCACAGTCATTGACCTTGTAGAATGTAGGGGTGACCCAGGTATGCGGGACAGCCCCCGCCCCCTCGAGACACCAATTACACAAAAAGTTTCATCCCGTCACCAGCTCAACGTCCGGCTTGTGACCTGTTTTTGCTTTTGTTGTTTCTACACATTGTTTCTATGAACTTTGGGACATAATACAAGCACACTACCACTTTTGCAACCTAAGAATCGCAAAATTTTTGAAGCTATAGCCGAGCGCCGCGATATTTGTTGACGATATAAACGGGTTTTCGTACAACATAAAATGTTAAATTTTGGCCAGTCTGTATAAAATTTGACGTTAAACCCGAGTTGACGTTACAGCCGATGCTGTTATAACCAAGTTCCACTGTATACAGAAAATTATATTTAGAATGAAATAGTGTAGCTTCCCATGTATAAATTTGTATTTATTCCTTTTGTAAGATCTCCCAAAAAGTTTTAGTTTTATTTTTATTATTATTATTTTTTAATAGGTGCGGTTTAAATAACTTTAAATAATTATAAATACTACTAGGGGCTCTGCCCCTGGACGCTCCGCGTCCCAACCCCGGCTCGGCCTTAGATGGCTGCTTCGCTTCGCTCGCAGGTGGAAAATTCGATAAAAATCTCGTTAGTCTTTGGCTCGTTTGTACATAGGTGACCGAGCATAAATCAGCTGTTTTATTTGGCAGCTGACTCAAACTCATTAAACATTATCTCCATAAGATTAACATGGGAAATTTGAAGGATTGTATACCGGGGCTCCTTCTCGGGTGAATAGCGGCTGAACGGATGATAATATATAAGACTTGACATATCTGTGAATGATTATGTTCAGTTTTTGATCCGAATTAGCTGTTTTATATATAATAGGTTTGTAACAACCAATGTTTGAATTGAATTAAAATATAGTTAGCATTTTTCGTTGATTTTTGTTTGTGTTTGTTTTTAGTTTGTCAATGTAACCTCAAAAAGGTAATACTCTTCAAATTTTCTAAGTAATGTTGCTATGGTAATGAAAGTAAACAAACATGATGTGTTGCTAAGTTTTTTATACGAACAGCTAACCTAAAATTATATTCAGTTTTTGATCCAAATCAGTTGTTGATCAAAATCAGCTGTTTTAAGCTTTTCATACGAACAGCTGTTTTTTGTGCCCCTGATAAAATCAAAAGAAATCTTTCTTCCATAAGATTAAGATTGAAACTTTGAGGGCCACTGGGGCGTAGCCCTAATGTCCTAGGACTTTGGTAAATGGCCTAAATCTTCCCAGGGTTAACCTGTGTTACTATGCAAAATTTAAAAGCAATCGGATGAATGGTATACGAACGCAAAGTGGACAAAGAACCAAAAAAACCCCCCCATAAGGAATACACAGCAGAAATTTGCATTTGATTATAACGTTTGTAAGGCGAAAGATACATGATTTGTAATGCTTGATGACATATCTGTGAATGATTACCTGCAATTTAAAAAAAAATAAGGAAATCGGCCGGATAGAATGGCCGTACTGACTGCCACAAGTTTTCATAAATTCTTTTAATATATAGATCTTATTGTGTAATACATTTTATTACTAACATTTTGAGACTTCACTCATAACAATAGCACAAATATTAACAAAGTTATGAATTTTTTACCAAAACTCTGCAAATGGCCTCTAAGGTTCTGGCGTTTTGAAACATTTTTGTGGTAGTGATGTGTACGTACAAAGTACAGATTTTGTAATTCCAATTATTTGGTCCGGGGTTAAAAGGGTTAATATCTGAATGAATAGATGTGACACATGCAATCCATGTGAGAGAGAGATATATGATGAGATATGTAAATTCATATAATAAAGAAACAAAGAGTGAAGGGTCTAGTAATCAATATCGAGTAAATTATATTTATATATGTATAAATAAATCAAAGATGCAAAACAAGAAAATTCTAATAACTTAAATACGTGAAGATAAAAATGCAGACTTTAATATGTAAAACTAAAAGCAGACTTAAAATTTTAATAAATAAGAAAATACATTGGTAAACAAAAGTGCGTTATATACTTGTGTGAAATTGAAACATTGGTAAAAAGAACAATGCGTATTAAAATAAATATAACAGTATGAATTAAAAAAGAAATCACATAATGAAAAGTTATACAGTACAATCTCGCTAATCCGGACTTGACGGGACCGGACCTTGTCCGGATTAGTGAAAGTCCGGATTAGACAGAAAAAGCCTAAAAACATGCATGAAATGTATACCGTTTGTGTTTTTAGTGAGAAAACGTACTAAAACTGGTGTTTTGTTGATAATACAGTATACAGTAAATATCAGCGACGACAGAATTAAATAGACTAGTCAAGTCTAACGCAAGAGTGAAGCGAGTTTTAGAGTCAAATACTCACACAATATGACAGATGCAAGTCGCGAGCCGAAGGCCGGCCGCCCGTACATGTTGCCACATTACCCGCGAAACGAAGCTCGTGTTCTAACTGTTGTATGATAGAAACTATAATAGTCAATTTTTTGAAAAAATACTTTTCAGAAAATGTAGCTTTTCAGCTACATTACTCTCGCTTGCATGACGCACCTGCCCTAAAAACAAAATATTTTCTCGCAATGTAACTTTTTGATGTCACGAATTAAAAAGTATAAAAAAGTTTGGACTTTATTCGATTTTTAAAGTGCAAACCATTTTTATTTTTAAATTGTGAACACACCATTAGCGTACCACACTATTAAACTGTAAGTTTCTCAAATTTCAAAGATTTTTGAGCATTTTTAGCTATTGAAACCACAGTGTAAATGAATAGGGCGCACTGAAAATTTCACTCCAGACGTCTAACGAGAAACAAATCAAAAAGGGACTGTTGATTCGACAGATAGTTAGACAGACAGTCTGCAGTCAGGAATAGTGCGGCGAGCTGGTGAAGTGAGTCACTTCCTTGAAATACAGTACTATGGGACAAAAGATAATTGGCCGACCCTTTCTATCCTCGGCTGAGCTTTCTCTTCACGCTAAAAATAGCCAAGGACAAAATGAACCCTTAACTATTTTCGCTCTCGGCAAACAACAATTGCGTGTACTGTACCCAGTAAAATATTGCAATTTCTAGTTTTTTTTAGGGCCGTCCGGGTTAGCCGGACGTCCGGATTATCGGAGACCGGATTAGCGAGACTGTACTGTAATATATTCAACATAATTCACAAAAGGACAGTATAAAATAATCAAATATACCACCGGTGTTTACAGTTACAAGTTAAAGAAAAGAACAGAAAAGATACAGTTGGCAGTGCTGGTAAGCAACGACGAAGTGCTGAAGGTGTTGTACGGTTTCACTCTGGCGAGAAATATGGCGACCGATAGTTGTGTCTAAGGTGGTGATCCACAGAGATTATGTAAAAGATGTGAATTTTGACTAAGTTTCATAGATTTTAATAGTCCAAGAGTTGGATTATGTGTGTGTACAAAAGTAGTACAGATAATTTGTGAATTGCATCGAGCGATTGTGAGGATGCAAGCAGATAAATATTTGGTACCATGAGACCAACGTTTGTCAACGGTGAAATAGATTAAGTGTGTGATATAAATTAATAAACAGTGTTTTATGGGCCCATCGGAAAATACGCAAGTATAAAACTATATTTTTATGTAATTGAACATTTTGGACAAATAGTAAACCTTGTAAATTTCATTTGATTCAAAATTAGATTTTTTTAGTCTGCTGATATAATTCAAAATTTTGATAAGTTAAAATTAAATTACGTCTCTTTTTTCAAAATAGGCTAAGATTGTTATAAGATCTTTTGATTATGTGCTATGTTTTGTATGTATTCATTTTCTTCTTTTGTTGTTTAATAATTTCTAATATGTTTCAATAAACGTTCAAAGTTGTTCGCCACGATGTCTTAAATCTCATTGTTTGCCACAAATGTCCATGTAGCGAGTACTTTAGCAGTAACGAAACACACCCCGGAAAATCAAATTAGAGTAAAATGTTTTGTGTAAAATACGATATGCATACTTTTAAGATATGACACATGTGAGATTATTTAGCGGGAAAAATGCTTGCCACGTATGGTGCAAGGTTGTACAATATAGGCTTTGCACTATGACGTAGGTTGACGGGACAAAGCAATGTAGTCACAGATGAAGTCATATTGCATAGATGAAGGATTGACAGATGTTTTAAAGATAAACAATGTAAGTTTTTTAAGGTTAGGCCTAAGTGTTTGTTTTTGATTTTAAAGTAAAGTAGATTGAACAAAGAGTGTTTTTTATTGAAATTAAATAATAAAGTGAGTGTTAAGCAAAGGATAATTCACATATAATCTTTTTATTAAATTGAAAATTTTTTACTTAGAATTTTTCTCGACTCATTATTTTTTTTACAAATTTTATTTTTTTATAACGCTTAACGTTATATAGATCGGGATAGTTTTGATCAGTTTAGGTCTTTAAATATTGTTTTAAATATTGACTGATAAATTTCAGCTCTCTAGCTCTAAGGAAGGAATACCAATTAATATTTATTGTTTTTAATGGTTGTTATCACATTTTCAGCCCTTAGCAGCATGTAACAAAATGTTAAACTGGTTTACTTTTATATGTGTTTTGTAAGAAATAAATGTAAACAGTTTCAGCTTTCTAGCTTTAAGGAAAGTACACAAACAATATTTTTTGTTTAAGGGGTTGTTTCAACCCTTAAAGGCCAAATATTATAAAATCTTATCTTGGTGCGCCTATAAGCAAAATGTACCGGTATATCATATTTTACGTTCCTATTCAATTAATATTTATAGTTTTATAGGTTTTTACTACA
>JAGFPH010015733.1:0-20645 GCA_018207615.1 Philaenus spumarius
CACGTTTGTTGTGCCTGTACAATTTCAATCGTTCCTTTGAGGTGTTTGATACTCAAAGTAAAATTTCTTGTTGCACAACATGTTTGCTTTGTGTAAGGAATGTTGAATTTAATTTTGTAATTAAGGCGTGAATCGAAGAGGAAATGTTTTTCGTCTTTAAGAAAAGAAGAGATGTACTTCGTACAGGTACTGAATAGATCAAAAGTATTTCAGAAATAAAGTACTTTTTTAAAGAGAATATATACAAGCAATTTCAGTTCTAGCTAATTATAAAGTTTCGCTCAAACATTACAAAGATGGAACGTTTTATATTTATTTACTAGGATTTAACTCATGTGTCAGATTTTCCATGTTTTTTTTTTATGTTTTGAAACTTGGATTAAGCAGTAAATCAAAAAAGAAATTAGTGTGTAAAACTCATCATTCATGAGCTGTTTTTGCAAAATACGTTAAATATATAGTAACACAGTAATCGAAAGAAATATTGTGGAAACAAAATATTTAAAAGTTCTAACCTTAGCGTATGTTTGTTTATTACTGATTTTAAAAATCAACTTTATGAGAAAACTGATTTGTTTTTGGTATTTTATTGAATATATCAAATATACTGGCAAATTTAGGTTACAATAATATTTGACCTAATAGGCCTAATAATATAGTAGATTGCATAATTTGTTTTCTACATTAATTATGATTTAGAAAGAAAAACTCATATTATTTTGTGTCATATTTATGAAAATACCTATTTATCTAAATCATAATTATGATTTAAATCATAAAAATAAAATAGTTTTAGTAAATCATTTAATTGATTAAAATAAATAATAAATTAATTCTAATAAATAGAATGTGCATCGTTTCTTTGTCTTAAAATGAATACACATCTACTTATATGTAGAATAAAATACGTAGAGAAGCGAAAAAATATCAACTTCTTGGGTCCGCCATTTTGGGTTAGGGTATCGGAGAGGAGTTTACACAGGAGTTTTTTCTCATATCAACAAGGGCTTTAATATGAGGTAGCACACAATTAGGGTTACTTTAAAAAAATTATGTCTTGCACCCCCCATCCCTCTCCCTTTAACCGAATAAGGGCAATGTTCAGTCATACCCCTAAAAATGCAGAATTTGCCCCATATAACTTCCTGAAAGTTTGGAGTTAATACGTGTTACAGGTTTGAAACTACGAAGAGGTTGCGGAACTTTTGTGTCACCCTGTGTATATATAAAAAAACAATTTGGCTGTTAACAGATATACACACATTTCTGGTTGTACTTTGCACATTATGTAGTTTGTAACGATTTAACTCATCAGTGGTTTTCCGGTTCAGATAAAAATGTTCAGTATGTTTTAAAAATTCTCCTTAGAGTGCCCAGCGCCGTTAGAGTTGATCTCTTAGTCGACACATGCATATTAAAACAACTCTTTAATATAATACATTGAACGTAGGTACATGTACGACTTTTTAAAGAATTTCAACCAAAATTCAATTCTGTTTAAATAGGCCTATCATTTCCTAATTTAAAAATTCAATGTATAATTTTTATCTATACTGATGTAAAAAAACACCAAAAATTTTACCTATAATAATATTTTTATCATTTTACTCTAATTTTATGTCACAGCATTTTCCCATATCACAACTTTTATTTTGTACATTTTAAACGATTAAAAATTTAATATTATTTTAATATATCGTTTTTATTTACAGTAAACTTAATTTTGTTGTAAATTATATTCATACTCAACATATTCTCTTCCGCTTACGAATTAATTTGTATTTTAAATCAGAATGTTTGGTCAACAAACACACTTTGAAAATATAATGAATACTTAAACAAAACCGAAAATATGAAGTAGAAATGTTATTTATAATAGAGAAACAAATTATAAAACCCAGTGCTGTTCTTCTATGTAAATCTGGTAATGAAAAGCAATACTTTTTGAAATAATGTCCCATAACATTGTTGTTATAAGAGAGACAAGCGTGAAATTATAAAAATAACAACTTCTTTACGCCGCGAAGATTTTTATGGGACACGGTTAATAAATTGTGTAGATTTAATAAATTAGGCTGTGGATAACGTGTACGTATATTTACGGGAAATGGAGTCATTTATTATAACAGCTTATGAGGTCGTTTCGTGCGAAAGAAAGTTATAAATAAGCTAGACAATCAATGCGGAAAGATTGAAATACGTAAATGAGTGTATATATTTTTGTATGGTTTTATAATATATTCCGATATATTTACAAAAGGAGAAAAACTTGTAGTGTGTTACAAAAAGTCAGGCAGTGGTCGGATTTGTAAAGTTTTATTTAAGATGTATACTGTATACATGTTTACTTACAGAATGGGCAAAGTTATTGAAGCAAATACACAAGGTTTTGAATGTAAAATACCTAATATGACACTGTACGAAGTATTTTAGCTTTCGAAAAATTAATGAGGCTTTTAATGAGTTTTTTATTATGAAATTTATATCAATAAGCACAGTTTAGTATGACTGTAGTTTTAATTTAATACGCTAGAGAGCTCCACCACTTGCTCGTTTCGCTCACCGAAACTAACGGCTTCGTCGCCTTCTCACCACCCACAATCACTGCTAAGCAAATGCAAATCGTTTATTGTATATTTTGATATTTCTACTGAAATGAAGATTGATTAGTACAAAGGCATTTGGATCGGGGTAGAGTAGATACTGAAGCATGCGCTGTACGACCATAGTGTTTGCACGAATGACAGACATTTTTTATATAATGGAAGATGTTTTTACGATTTCATTGTACACTTCATGGTTGTATTTTATCAAACATTTTGGGACATATTTTTACCATCCAAGTTATAAAAAAAAAATATTATTAACTTTTTTATGTATAGCTGAAAGTTTTTACTATATTATGTCTGCGGTCGAACCTACACGAAAGTGAACAGATGCCATTCAGTCTCCTAATTCATCAGATGTAATATCTAATTAACTAACATTAGTTGTATAGAGCCTTTAATTACAATTTCTAGAGCGTATTACAAACAGGGCAGGCACTACCTTTACTTTGCAATATATTAGCTTCTTTCTGTATGGTGTGGGAATATGGTAGACACAACAATGCAAAGCCCTTGAATAGAACTATTCAAATCGTTTACCGTAATGAAATTCCACCTTCAGAATGACCAGAAAAAATATGAAATGTATTATTCCCTTAGTTAAAAAAATATATATATACAGAGTGGTTATAAAGTCACTCCCCCCCCCTTTAACTTTTGTGTTTTTTAAAAGAAACAAATATCCTTTGGGGAATGATACTAACTTAACCCAAAGTATATTTTGAAACAATCGGACATTTTGAGTGTACCCTAAAAATAGGGGATTTGGGGGGCAACTCAAAGTTTTTAAATGGTAAGTATGGTCATGTGATACCTCATTTTAAAGGTCTATTTAAGACTAGGAAAATCACATCGGACAACCCAAAATAAAATGGTTTCCCTAAACGTGTTGAAATAAATCGACATAAAGTTGCTAATATCTCGAAAAGGAAGTTTTTAGAAAAAATGTCAAGAAACAAAAAATGTTTATTTCAAAGTGCCTGACCGACAAAAGTGCTTCCAAATCGATTTCGTAAATTTCATTCTTACACCTCCATCTTAGAAAATTTTTTAAACAATAAAAATTTACGAAATCGATTTGAAGCAATTTTGTAGGTCAAACTCTTGGGAAAAAATATTTTTTGTCTCTTGACATTTTTTCTAAAAACTCTTTCTTTTCGAGATATTAGCAACTTTATGTCAATTTATTTCAACACGTTTAGGGCCGCCATTTTGTTTTGGGTGGTCCGATCTTATTTTCTTTGTGACATTTTCCTAGTCTTAAATAGACCTTTAAAATGGGGGATCACATGACCATACATCCTATTTAAAAATTTTGAGTTCCCCCCCCCCCCAAATCTCCCATTTTTAGGGGACACTCAAAATTTCCGATTGCTTCAAAAGATACTTTGGGTTAAGATAGTATCGTTTCCCAAAGGATATATGTTTGTTTTAACAAACACAAAAGTTAAAGGGGGGGGGAGTGACTTTATAACCACCCTGTATATTTATGTATTACCCACTAAGTTATGACTAGCCACCTTTATTATTGCTCGGATATTAAGTTATGAGGAATTGATCTCTCTTTCACATACTCATACATCCACCCCCACACAAATGTTTTCTTATGTTGCGACCAATTAGTAATGAATCAAGTCTTTAAAAATATTTCAGATGATTGGAACTCATATTAAAATATTATGTCTAATTAAAAACCGAACTTGTTTACCGAAATAACAAATATTTACCCTAAACTAATTCATTATTCTGAGTATATCTGTTGCTTATCATCATCCATTTTAAAAATTACTTATATATAATATTTTTTAATTTATTTCGTAACTTTATATTCTTCACGTGCCCAAATCATCATCCAAGTACTAATAAAATTACAAACGTACATATTTGATTAAACATTTTTCAAAGAAAACGTGCTCCACCCAGGAGAACAAATCAGCAGGTATAATTCTTTGCGAACTTAATTTCACTTTTTACTAAATGGAAGCCATAAAAAGTGCTTTTACATACAAATTAAATACCTTATTCTTGAAGGGCTACAAATCCTTGCCCCCCCTCCGTAAAAGTTACAAGGAGATTAGAATCTTGACAAGACAGGATACCATTTATCATTTAGAATTCCCGCCGACTTTTCAATTTCCTGAACGATCGGCGCTGTCGTGTAATTTACCCTGGAATTAGGAAAGGATCGAGAAAATAAATGTGGTTAAATACTGCACAGCCTCTCCAGGACAGATTTTGAAATAAATCGATGGAAATTATGGAAAATTTTAATTCTTGTAATTACTGAAACAAAATGTTTATTTTTGTTACTAAATGATTTGTAGGTGTTAATCACTTACGATTTCAAACTTGTTTAATTTTTTTAATCTTTATTCAAAAATACCTTCGTATGTCCTTTAGTTAACCTATGCAATACTTAAAAGCCTTAATGGACTTCTTAATTACTTCCCTGAGCATAAGCGACCATAATAAGCTATTTTTAAAGCTAATAAAACATTTAAAAAATGTTATATGTCAATCAAGGGTAGATTTTTATTGCCTGGTCAATCAGTACATTGTTTTAGTGAACAGTACTCATTTTGATAACATCACTTCTATATATAGACTTCTAGTTTTTGTTTGCTTATCTATTCAGCATCCTTAGTTAATCCTAGACCTAGGGACAGAAAGTAAGGTTGCTGAACAGCTAAAACAAAATTAATGTTATTTATAACAAAATTAAAAACAAAAAGTTAATGCGTGCGGTCGTGGAAACCCGTCAGGAATAAAGTTCATCACGCCTTTTCTTCAATTCTTTTACGAGCCATAACGGCAAAATTCACTCAATTGCCATTTTTATTATTAGTTTGATTTTTGTACAATTATTTACTATTTTCATACGTTTAATGTTATTAATAAAGGTGTAGAATTAATTATAACATCAGAGCTAAGATTGTAAACACAGTTAAATTTCCATTAATCGTAAATACATTCAATAAACATAGAATGTTGGTTCATCAATCTAGGCCCAACCTAACGTTATTGTGTGTATGTTCAACTTATTTTTCTAATGTAAAATTTCTAGGCCTAACCTAAAATTATTGGATGTATGTTGCCGTTAAGGCAGGTAAAATTAATTAAATATACACACAATAATTTCAGCTTAGACTGATGAACCAACATTTTATGTTTATTGGATGTATTTCAGCGCTTGACGATAATATCTGAACTACATTGGACGGAACCGATCGTCTCTTAATTTAAATTGATGAACCAAAAAACGTAATTCTTGAATGTATTTACATTCATTGCCATAGCAACCAATTTGATAACGCTTTTTCGTTACTCGTACAGAATTTTATATTTTTTCTTTGGCATAGCAACTAATTAATAATCCTTTTTGTTAGCTACGCATTACATTTTCTATTTGTTGATTCCTACTGCAACCCGCCTTAAGGAACTTCGTTCCAAAAATATTTTATTTAAACGATTTACCTATATGTTTACATCATATACAGTATATTGGATAACTCCCGTTTCTTGAAAACTTCAACAGATATCAGAAGAAATTCCGCATAAGCCATTTGGATTTAAGTTCACAACATTGTTTTGTTTGAAACAATATTATCACAAATATTCACGATAAATTTGAGCTTTAATGCATTGCATTATATCATAGTACAAACGTTCAATCAGATTTGCCAGTTTTTATGCAAAATAATCACCATTTCATTTGATCAGTTTTTTGTCTGTCTGGTTTTTTACTAATGTGTCCTTCAAATTTATTTTAGAAGTATAATTAATCCTTTAAATTTATAACACTCTACCAGTCATGCTCTTATTCTCTACTATAAAGTATAGCAATAAATCATCAAACTCATGCTAAGCCTATTTGTCCATATTTAATGTAGTGTTCAGTTGACATTCGTCTACATTTGTTGTTTGGATCTCAGTTTGTGTTTCATTCAACTAAAACCCGGGCATGTTCTGTAAACTATAAAATGTCGAGATCTCCGAATGACGTCATAGGCTGTAAATCATGATTTAACACGGAGTGGACGTAATATGCATATGAGTTATTGAATGTCAGCGCTGTGTAGTGGCCAATGTATGGAAAATGATGCTGCCTTTTAGGTGAATACTGCGTATAAGTGATTGTAGCCTACATGATAATCTTATATATTAATTTATGTGTGCATCCATTCCATTTACATATTTTAAAATAAATTTTCAAAAATGTCAAAGCTGCTAGGATGGTAAATTGACCAAAACGGTTGATATCTTGAATACTAGGCTATATTACTCAGAATGCGGACTGCAGAATGAATCAAATTTAATCTAAGTCTATCTAATTTCATGAAATATTGTATGTCAATCTAAAAATGCTATGATCTAAAGATTGGTGGACAAATTTAATATAAATCTAATTTAGGACAGTGAATAGTAAAAAAAACGTTTAATGACTTTATTTTATGATTTTACTGACTTGTATCAATAACTGATAGACATTTTTGTGTTTGTAACTGTTGATTCTACTCATCTTAACTGTCAAGTATATTATTTCTCGGTAGCGTTACCATTAAGAAAAGATGACACACAATAAGGTAATTTTGTCAGTTTTTTTTTTTTAAATGTATGCCTTAGTAATTTTGGTGCATTTTTATGAACTAACTGTGTACCTGTTATTCGCTATGGTTACGAATTTTGAACGATAACTAAGGTTTTATTTAAGGAGAGCTGAACATTCCATTAGAGCCCATGTTAATGTTACGTACTTTTTTCTCTGGAACTTTTCATCCAAATCTTCTGAAATGTATACCTATTTTTTATCAGGTAGTAGGTTCATTGCTCTAATTTTATACAGTTACACTAAAACCTAAAGTTATGATTTTTTTAAATTTGTATTGCAAAAATGGGTATAATTCAATAATATGTCAATGAAATTTCATAAAATTAAAGCTTTATATTATCATAAACTTGTAAAACTTGTGTACAAATTTGAAGCTAGTAACTTTATTACTTTTTGAGAAAAAGGTACATTTGTACATTTCTAAAAATATAAACTTTCTACAGAAAAGGTAAAAATAACGCCCTAATTTACTCTATAACCTAAATAATTTCATGAATATGACTAGGTCTACCTTTAAAACAGGTTATTAAAAACAAATAATCAGTTTAGCTCACCTAAAATCCTCCTGAACAGTCTACAGTTGTACTAGAATTAATAATAAAAAATAAAAATAAATTTAATTGTTTACATTTTGGTAGGCACCGTACTTTATTGTACTAATAAAATATAATATATATATTTTTTTTCAATTCTTACACGGTGCAAGGACATCGTTAAAAAGTTAATCGTTAAAAGCACTTTGTGAGATGTCACTAATAATAAATCACCTGTTAGTTGTAAATATAAAATGACTGTAAAACTCTCCAACGCTGGGTGCTGAAGTCATTTAAGTTTCAAACTATTTAACATATTTAAAGTAATAAAACGAAAAAAAAAAAACATTTCTGCGAAGTAGAAGAAGGTTTAGGCTTCAAATTGATGTGCGTATGTTATTAGCGTTCTTTGGATAGTTCTCACAAAGTAAGGGCGAGTGTCTAGACAAGAACTCTCCCAAGCGGGTAGCTTTTAGGACTTTATATTTTGAATGTTTTAACAAACTGAAATGGAGGAAATGATAAGTTTTATATTTTTGATGGAGTATCAGAACGTTTAGGTTTCGAATTGGTACATTTATCACAAGCCCAGTTAGCTGGCCTTTTAAAATTAAGAAAAATTTCCTTCAGAAAAATGATTGCATTAAATAACAAGGCCCAATGTTATTCTTAAAATATATGTCAGATATTTGTTAGTTTTATATTTTCTGTAAATCTGTAATGTAAAATGTTTAAAACGACACGTCATTTGTACAAATGAATGGGCTGGTTAAAAAATTCCTTAGCGAATAGTCCTTATGACATAGTCATATCATGAATTATATAAATTATTATATTTAATATTATTTTCCATCTTGGCTTTAAAGTTGTAACGTATTTACACTTATAACAAATAATTTGTGAGTGGAGAAGGACTCGGTAGTCTCCCTTTTAAAGGTGTTTGTCAGTTAATTAGACAGCATCTCTTTTGTTCAAAGTTTGACAGTTTCGCCAGGCAAAGGGAATATTCCCTCTGAAAGGATTCTATCAAATTGACAAGCACCATCCCTTAAATATTTACGCGATGAGATATTCATTCAATTTGACAAATTAATACTGTTTTTAAATAGTGGATTTTCCTTATTAGCGTTCGTGTTGGAAGGAGATTCGAATGTCTGTCTTGGTTAGGCTTCATTTCATGTTTTATCTGAGCGAAAGGAATTAATTATCTTTTGAAACAATTCCTGAGTTTTTCTTAAAATTTATCTCTTAAATTGTTTGCTTGAATTATCAAGACCGGTTAAATATTTGTACAAAAAAAAGGTTAATTTATTTATTTTATATGAGTTATTAACTGTTCATGAAGCATCAATAAAGTTAAGTAACGTATTGTTAGTAAGATTTTGTTTTCAGCTTTATTCTTTTAAGTGCCAGTATAATTATTATCTCTCAAGTGAAGTAACATTTTTCGCTATGGATTTAGTTCTTAATACGGATCTCCACCCTTTTCTCACTTCTCTCGCCATCCTCGGGACGACTCATGGCGAAGCACATGCAAACAGATCATTGTATAATCTGATATTTTAATCCAAATTATTTGGACAGAGGCACTTTGACTGGTGTAGGGTGGTGGGGGTAGCGGCGACATGGATGCTGACGCTTGCGTAGTAAGGCCTCGATTACGATAAAAAATTCGAGCGGTAAGCGGTGGGAGCCACTAGAAAACGTTCTAACCGATGGGATTTATTTTTTAAACACGGATGAGCTCGACGCAGACCGCAGCTTTCAATCAAACCCAGATAGAAAGTTCGTATACTTTGCAGAGTGGGGGAAACTTTGCGGAATAAAAAAGCGGCTGACAATGTGGCCGATTGTATGTAGCCACTTTCGCCACTCGGTGGCACGCCGCTTGCACCTGCTCGAGCCGCTTGCCTCAAAACGCTCAACGCTCGCGCTTCTAGCTGATAGGTAAATCCAGAGTTCTTGCTTGGAAGAAAGTAATAGTTTTTTATAAAATAGACATTTAACATAGGTGGCGTAATTTGAAAAAAAATACTCATGTTCATTGTTCACAATTAATTGTTAAGTAGTAGACATAAATGATCAATAAGAGTATATTATATTTATACTAGTAAACCCCCGTGAAAAATCACAGGCGGATTAATTAGATACACATCAGAAATACATAATTTATACAAAAAACAACACACTTTATCTAGGCTTACCTAACTATGTAGACGCGGATTTTTAACTGGGTAATTGTGTACAACTATAAGGACTGTAAAACTGTAGGAATATTTGTTAAGATTTTGTGTTTATGTATATTATTATATATATATTTAAAGAAATATAAAAATATTATCTTTTAATTGCCTTTTATTTCATATTTATAGATCAAATGATTTAGAAGTTATTAATATTATAGGCTATATTATTGATTAAAGTTGTGAACATAACCCCAAAGTATAATCTACGCTAGGTTTTGTTTGCGTATTACAGATGATAGGTGAAATCAGCTGTTATATTATTTCGTTATAATATTATTTCTTGTTTAAATGTTACTCCACGTACGCTCGTACGTACACTCACTTTTATAGGAGTTGATAGGTAAGTATATATGTAAATACGTCATAAATATAATCCAAATTATTATTTTAAATTATACATAATATTGTATATCTTTTAAGTAGTTCATACGTCATTATTGTATTTTTTTTTTTTTTTTTTTTTTTTTGTAGAGGAAACAATTAATTCAATTACTACAACCGTAGAAATAACGTATTAACATTTATTTAAAACTAGGGGAGACCCCTGTGTGTTCGACACGCCAACCCCGTTGGGACCTTCTCCACAATTATGTTACGTTTTCTTTATTATAAAGGTGTAGGTAGGATTAATAATAACTTCAAACCTAAGATTTTAAATAATGTTAAATGTCTAAATCAAATTATTTCGTATATTTTATAATAACGGTTACAATAAAGTTTGAAAGAACCAGCAAGGGTACACTTAAACAAAAAACCTAACCTAAATGTTAGGAATACAAATAATTGTTTCAATTTTTGAGATCAGCTGTTAATATACATATTAAAACAAACAGCTGATTACAATAAACATATTAATTTATTAATGAATATGGCGGTCCCATTGCCGTAAAATATTTAGTAGTTTCTGTTGTTTTTACATCTAACAATGGCGTTGTTTTTTTTAAAAAAAAGTACACGAAAACATGCTTGCATTCGAATGCAATGTGTCGAAATTTCAAAGCAATCATTGAAAAACTTTTGGAAATTTGATATTTTAAACAAACGAACATTTAACATTTAAACGGTCGATCAGAGTGGCTCAGTTGGTAGAGCGTTACGACGGAATGGTAAAGGTCCCGGGTTCAAATCCCCCGGTCTTGGACCACGTTTTTTCACTTGTAATTTAATTGAACATTAAAATTTGTATTTATGTAGATTTAGTACCACTTAAAAAACATCATTTCTTATTTGAATGCGCATGTTTTATACACATTCTCTTCGCAATCCCCACACATAACATGTTTCAGTAAATTTGTTTATCGCATGCACGAAATATTATCTCATCCGACCAATACATAACCTCAATCTAGAACCAGATAATTTTGCAAACCATTACACCGAACGGTGTCGAAATAAAATTGAACAACTCCTGCGACTATCGATGTTTAAATTGTCGTGCATTACGTCCGACCGTGTTAAAAATAGTCGAAAAGAATTCAAGGGTCGTGTTTATCGGGTTTGAATATGACGCCGATGATTTCTTTTCGTGTACAGCGTGCAACGTGCATCGTGCGGCCCGTTTACCAGTTTATAGCTTCTAATAGACTGCAATAATTAGGATTCGTGATCATCTGTTTGCGAAAACCTTTGACAGGTGTGAAATCAATTAGTCATTCGGTTGATCTAATTATCAACTGGGGCGTTTTGTGTGGCAATAGATTGGCGATGTTTCGTGATTTCACATTTTAATATCAAAGTGAGAAAAGTGCTTTAGAAACGTTTTGTTACGAAATATGTTATACTGGTATTAAACTGTACTAGGCATCTTGAACACAAGGTATTACCCAAACATCTTAATTTATGTCGTTCACACTCACTTAAACAAAATGAATTGTTCTTATATTGGATTAAAATTATTTTAAAACACAACAATTTTAGAAAATAAATTATATCAAAATTAGAAAACCAAAATTATTGTAATTGTGTTATAGCAATTAATAGAATACAGATGTAAGTATTCAGATTCATTTACAATAAATAACTTTGCCATCTTTTAAGATTTTCCTTACAGTCAACGAATTTATATTACTGTGTATATAGGCTATTATTAAATTGTAAGAATTATTATTATCTTTTAAAATTATAATTTAAACTAGTGGGCTCTGCCCCCTGCTCACTTGGCGACTCGCGTCAAAGTAAATGCAAACAAGTTATTTTATATAAATAAGCCTACTATTAAATATGTAAATTAGGGTTTATTCTCTTGCTTTAAGGAAAGAATAACAATTAAAAGTTTTTTATACCCTACATAACTACATTTTCACCCCTTAGCAGCTTACGAGAAAATGTAAATCTATGATACTTTTTCTATGTAATTTATAGGAAATAAATGCACAAAATATCAGCTCTCTAGTTTTAAGGAAAGTGTAACAATTAATATTTATTGTTTTAGGGTTTGTTTCATCCTTTAAATCGAAATTAATTGTTACTCAGGGATAGTGTAACTTTTTTTCAAACTATTTTTTCAATCGTTTCAGTAGTTCCAGAGATAACCCCCTACATTCAAACAAACAAACAAATTTTACCTCTTTATAATATAGTATAAATAAATATAGTATGTTAATATTTAAAAATTTACAAATTTTACTTCTTAGGACAAAAGAATATCCTTTTTACATATTTTAAAGAGTTATGCCTGGTGTGCACAAACAAAAACAAATATATAATAATTTTTTGCATTTGTAAAATAAATACAGCTCAAGTATAAATATACCTCGGTCATAAAGTGATTGCTTTATAACAGAATTTGTTACTGTTTAACATTTATGATAATAAATATTTGTTTTAAACAATTAAGTTTGCATTTGTTTAGGTAATATTTAAATTTATTGATTACAAGAACTATAATTATTTACCGTACAAAAAGAATATATAACATTAAAATAAAAAATGTTATAAAATAATGACACCTTGAATGATGTCTTAATTGGAACATAATAAATTGGAAATTCCCTCTCTTTAAACTCCTTAAAAATGTAAAACGATATTTTAATATAAAATAAATTATACTTGTACAGACTCCATTCAGACAAATAAGTTAAGACATTTTACAGTTTCTCGTTTTTTTATCTGAAAGAGACAAATTTGAAACGAACTGGAATGGCAAAACTGGGTCGACACAGTAATAACTATTTTACAGTGGCAAATTATAACGAATTATTTACACGGAAAATAAAAGACAAGAAAATATATTCATCCGAGACGTTTATGATGTTATGACTTGGACAATTTGTAACCGCGATGTACTGGCGTTGAAATAATTCTCGTAAAACGGTTAATTTAAGGGACGTAGTAAAGTTGGACATGTTGAGCGAAAACAGAAAGCACCGTTTATCACAAGTGTAGGATTAAATAGAAACTTTCAACTCTTAATATGATTTAACGTGTATTTTAATAACAAACTAAACATCTAGGCTATTTAGTGATAAATAAACCACATAATTATAAATTCCATTATTGACATAATCATATAAAATTAATGGAAAAATGCCATTTTAATGTTGTTGACATAACAGTGTCTATTAGTAGTCGATTGTAGTTACAAGCTAATACAAGATGTTGTTATCATAATGCGAAGCAGAGGCGATAACTCTATTGGGAGAGCAGCGGTATTCCAGAAAAAAAATAAAAATGTGTGCTTAGGTTTTTGTAATGTGTGAATAACCATATGAACTTAGAAAAAATCTTATATTTTGAACTCAAAGACATACACTTCAATTTTATTCGTTAGAAAACGAATTATTTACTTTGTAGAAGGTCTAATGCCTTTTTTAAGTAGAGTAGAGCCTGTCCTCCGATTTTTATAACTGGACCTATTAAACACTAATTTTGATGCAGTAAAACTTCTAGAGAATGTACCTTATACGCTATATATTTTGTAGCCTATTAGGGCCTCCTATTAAGAATTTCTAAGTAGTTTAGGAACAAAAAATTATATTATTTTTTATTCAACGTAAGGTAACCGGCATTCTCTTATTTTCATACTATGCCAACTTTATCAACATCGAGTTCATCTAGCAGAAATGACTGTTCTTATAATGTCATGTCTTGTGCTGCTTAATTTCCCAACGCTGCAACACTAAAGGCGGGAGCATTGTGACACTGCTGGAGCCCCCCGGAGGTCTTCCAGTCTGAAATTAAGCTACGTAACTGTCTATGTATATACAGTATGTATTATTTATAGAACCCAACCGACGTAACCCGAGTCGAGATGACATAATGGGTCGTGATAACGGTTAACTGGGATTTTGCTCGGAAATTCTTCTTTGTTATTGTTCTACGAACAACGTTACGCGATCCGATTTACTTTACAAATTATATAACTTTTACTTAAATTGATGAAATAAATATTTCGCAAAAACAAATTCCGTTCAGTACTTTCGAAAAAAACATAGCTTCTCTATATTTTAAAGCAAATGTAAAGACAATTGAAATTTGACTGTGTTATAAATAACTTAATATTTTCAAATTGAATCTTTGTCTATTTAATGTGTTAAAATATGTTTGGGTTTTCTCACAAGAGTTTCTGAAAGAATTCCGATTGGAATTTCAAAAAAAATAACAGTTTATAAATAATGAAATTATAATTAGTAAAATTGTTCTCAGATCATTTGGCAAAGTTTTTAAAATTAAAATTTCTCCTAATTATATATACCGGATATACGTAAAGGAAAGTAAGTTTTCGTATCGCCAACACTGGAAAAACTCTAACTTTGCAGCGACACAAATAATTTTGCAGTAAAGTAAATATTTCTTTACGGACCAGCAACGGTTAGTTAACTTTGCTGGGAAAGTAAGCTACTGTTAAAATCTTGATGTTACATCCCACTTGTTAACTTTGTAGAAACTGTAAGTTCAACAGTATGCGCAATGTTTCTATTGCATTAAGGGTCTGCTCCAGTAAACGAGAAACTAACCGGAAAAGCCATCGCTTCTCTTCATAGCCGTATCCTAACAGTGCAATTTCTTTGACATTGGTTCATTCCAAACCATATTATAAATCCATCTTTTGTAATTGATTGCTGAAAAAAAACTGAATATTCTTTATAAAATTGCGGATCTGGCGTGAATTTCACTTTTAGTTATAAATGTTTTATTGTGTAAAGAAAAAAGTTCAAACTTGGTACTTCAATGACAATGACAATTACATGAAAAATGAAAAAGATAAAAAAAAATGTGAAACTCAAAATGGATGCGTATTGTGACTGTGCTTAAAATGAAACTTGTAAACAATTTTATGTTAAAAAACAAACGAAATAAATTGTTTGAAATTTAGAAATCCAAGATTGGTGTTTAGTAGAACCCCTTTTGATAAAAAACAACTCAAAATATTTAGTAAAAACTGTACAACTATTTATTGAGATTTGCTGTCTATTATTTTATAGACTTTGCAACAATGTTAAAGTTTTTTCAGTGAACCTTCCACAGATGTTTATCATATTAAACTTAACTCTATAACGTGTTAGTCAAAAGACTGCTTATGTTAGTAAAATAGGGTAGGATGGCGGAAATAGAGCAACCAGTGGTTGGTTCTAACCAAGTTGACTAGATTTGACTAGCTAAATGATATTTTTTGTAAGTAATTTAATATTTAGTTGTATGTTTGACTGATTACAATATGTATACCTTAATACAAAGAATAATTTTATTTCCAAATCTGTTCGAAAGAAATAAACCTATTTCCATTTATTAAAATTTAATAAACACATTATAATAAAATAAGAAATCGTAGATTTTAAGATCAGGAAGATTTTCTATAGGAATGTTATCTGCCACATGGTCGAATGATACATAACAAGCATTTTTAAATATTACGCTATTCAGATGTGGGTTTGTGTTGTATAACTTACATAAAGTTAATTTATTTGTTGGGATATATATTTCATTATATCTGTTACAAACTTTAAGCCCTTGGAGGATATAAATAGACTAAGAGACAATATAGTGATCCAATAAGGGTTTAATGTTCAATAAAATATCTAAAAATCACAAATTATTTAGCCTACTGAATTAAATATTTTCGTTTTAATTGTCCAGGTGTTTGTTCAGGCTAAACATTTCAATGACCTCCCATGTAAAAATGCATTGCAAAAGTAATAACGAAGCATCCAGACACACACGTTCATACTTGACAAAACTGCAAGGTTCCGTTACGCTTCAGAATAATTATTCGCCGTCCGCAGGACAATACCAACCTACTCCTTACTACTCCTTTATTACAGTTGCAGCTCGACTGTTCATTATTGAAATGCCACGTTCAAGTTCTCTTTTTAATTGGCAAAGTCTTAGAAATATCTGCGCGACTTACCCCTTTCACTCGAACAAAATACAAGACAGGATACTCGAAAACCCTCGGTTGCCGGTCTATTATTCACTCCTAATTAATTATAGCTCCAAGAATATACAAAGTTTAAATACGCTCCATATAATTAATGAAGTAAGAAATTCCAAGTCGGAAGACTAGAGGCGTTCATTAAAAGTTGCGATGTAGGCTGCATTTGTTGCTGGAATTATTTATGTGCTTAATGAAGTTCCTAATGAAATACTCGAAGACTGAGCGCGTGCTTGGACGGGTTTTAAGGATAATCTTACCTATTAGTGAAAGCCTTGAGTGACGAACTTTAAACTCCAGTTAGCGCTGTTGTAAACTTGAAATATTCAAATGCGTTAAATGGTTATTGTATAGTTTTGTGCAAACTATATTTTCGACCACCTTTAATCGTTTAAAAAATCAAAACTTTAAGTTGTTAAAAAGATAAGTCGTGCAAACGAGTACGAATGCCTTTGTGGTGTACTTGTGGGAAGTTTCGTCAAACTTCCAGAAGCAATGAAGCCAACACTCAACTCTCAACTGGTTGTAAGACTCGTATACAACTTATTTGTTGACACTTCAAAGAAATTTATGGCAACTAGATTATTACGATTTTTTTTTAATTGTTTAGTAATGTCTAAGTAAAACACACATATAAACATATATTATATAAATGCAATCCATATAATAAATGTAGGCGAGTTGATAAAAATAAAAATGAGATATTAAAAAAAAAATATTGTGTGCTTAAGACCACACGAGAGAAGTGTAAACTTTTTTTGTGAAATGAGGAAGCACAATGTTAATTTTTTTACACAACTTACGATATGAGCAAGTACAATGTCCATTTAAGAGGTATTACTAATTAAAATATACATTGTATTAACATTAACAGATTAAACCTATGACAATCTGTTACACATGTATACCCAACTCAAATATACTAAATTAGCAATGCGATCGTGGCCCAACCGGTTAATTCGCTAGTCTATGGTGATGGACTCTGCTGCTTCGAATCTCGGCAAGACCGAAACTGTTTTCACAAACAGATGGAATAGAGCCTTTCACATTAGAGTGTTGCACATTAGAGCGTTTCACAAAATGCCTGGTAAAATGCGTGACGGTAAAGTCCGTTTCACCTAAAGCAACAAGCTATATACTTTATATTTTTGCAACAAGCTATATTTTTGGACGTGGTGCGCCTATGGCAGTTTACACTTCAATAAACTGGATTTTTTTACTAATAATTAATGTTCTGTGTTCTAAACGACTATACTGTTTCACATTTACAAAAAAGATTATCAGAGCAGATTTTTTAAATTTTGGTGTTATTGGAAAACCAATTTTGTATTCCAAAATCGTTTCAAACCATTATCCAAATAATGTATGAAATCTCCATAACAATTAGGTGAGATAGACTAATTTCCAATTTAAATTATGTAAAACTCTGTTATCAGCGGTTTTAAAAGAAAGAAATTTCACGATACTAGGAAACACTTTGTGAAGTAAACTAAATAATTTCTTTAAGGTTTTAGGCCAGTCGGTAGAGGTAATTTTAGACCAAAAGTTCCAGTAATTTACAATACGGCTGATGTTTTTTTATAAGTACATTCAAGTATGTAGATTAACATAAAAAAAAGTTTACCAGTCTATCGATTTCCCAAAGTCGAAAAAAAAATCGATTATTAGAGAAAAATAAAAAATACCACCATGTAGAAGAGATATTTTTAATCAAAAAAGGTCATATGTATTTATTTCGTCCGAGCAATGGTTTGTCTGGAAAAAATTCGATAATGCAGGTATGTATTTTGCAGCAGGGGAAATCACTAAAAGGGGACATCTTATTCATATATGAAGCGTTGGCTCATTCTAAATTGGCCGAATTTTAATATATCGAATTGAAACTTGACATAGGAGTTAAAATATATATTTTAAACATTTATGCTGAGTCTCAGCTTGTTATCTTGAAAATTACCCGATCTAGGAGTCGATTTCGATTATCGATTTTAGGAGTACCGGACCCACCAATTCATTTTAAACAGCTCCAGTTTAGAAACTTTTTGGAATATCAACATCAAATTTGTTTTACAAGTTTAGTACACCAGTATAAATATTCTTAGTAAGTATGAAAGATTTTTTTCTTGTTATTTTTATAAACGAGGCGCTTGAAAATCGTCTTCTGTTTTACCTATCTCGTTTTAACTACAACACTTTTTGATTCAACGACTCCATTTTCAACATTTTTTAACATATCGATTTAAAAATTGGTACAGAAGTTACAAATACAATTGTTTTTTGCTATAATTATGTTAAAAACTATATTTTCAAAAATGATTAATCTGCAGCTGATCAACTCAAGCGTTTTGATGAAAAATCTAAAAAGTTCTAAAATTATACTTTTTTAATTTACTTGTGCCTTTAAAAGTAAATAATGAAAAAGGTTTATACTAATTGTACGTGTTTGAATATATATATTTAACTTGTAAAAAAACTTTCAGGTTGATATTATTTTGAAAATTTCATCTTATATATGAATGTCATTTTCAAGATGACAAGCTGAGACTCAGCATAAATGTTTAAAATGTATATTTTAACTCCTATGTCAAGTTTCAATTCGATATATTAAAATTTGGCCAATTTATAATGAGCCAACGCTTCATGTATGAATAAGATTTTAGTGATTTCCAATGCTGCAAAATACATACCTGCATTATCGAATTTTTTCCAGACAAACCATTGCTCGGAGGAAATAAATACATATGACCTTTTTTATTGAAAAATAACTCCAATATACGGTGGTATTTTTTATTTTTCTCTATCTTCATCATAGCTCGAAATATTAAGGATAATCGGGGAAAAAAATGATAATCGATTTTTTTCGACTTTGGGAAATCGATAGACTGGTAAACTTTTCTTTATGTTAATGTACATACTTTAAGGTACTTATAAAAAAAATCAACCATATTTCAAATTACTGGTAGTTTTAACCTATACCGACTGGGCTATTATTTAGGTTAGTCACTTATTCAATTTGTCGATCAAACTGGAAGAAGCAAAATTGATAATTCTATTATTGCTAATTAAAAGTATATGTGTTATTTTTTTATAGCAAAAATAATGAAAAAAGGGAAAAAAGTTCATGTAAACATAAGTTCAGAAATACTTCGTTTTCGAGTTATCAAAATTTTTTTTTTTTTATCAAAATATCTAATATCTAGGATATAAGAAATATCCTGGACGCACATTTTGGATACATTTTCGTATGGTACGTTTTACCCACTAAAAACAAATTTTTCAGATATTTTCACAATGTCGCCTCCTTAAAATTTATAAGTTAAAGAAATGTATATCTTGGTAGTTGTCCAGGACGATAAAATTTTCAGTTTTTAGGCAATAACTCGGTTATCTATTAAATTACTAAATTTTGTATATTAAAACATTGTTTGCCATTAAAAAAGGAAATGTTTTGTTCCTTGAAATGTACTTGTAAATTTAGCGGTTATCGAGATATTTACATTAAAAAATTTTAAGGGCCGCCATTTTAAAAAATATATTAATAACACTTGCTTTTTAATTTTTTTTAAGATGTCATACCAAATACTTATCCAAAATTTGCGTTAATTATATTTCATAATTCCAATTATATTAAGTATTTTGTAAAAAAAAACTAAATGGTTTATTACTGGAAAACGAAGTATTTCAGAACCTATGTTTATACGAGGTTTTTTCTTTATTTTCACTAGTAGAACACGTCCTGAAAGTGTCTCCGTTCTTTCCTGAAACACCCTGTATAAGCATTAGGTACTAAATAAATAAGTAAATAAAGCATAATTCAGTAATTTTTGTGTTAGCATACTTCGTATGAACAGTAATTAATAAAATTTAAATAAATCATTAACAGATATACAAAAAATTGTCCGTAAACGTACCGTGGGGTTTTAACGTATTTCATGAAATAATATTGACATGTATTCTTTGTGAGCACGGATACAATTTGTGAATAGGCAGTTTTTCTTTATCCTCCAAAATGTGTTCTTCAACATTTAATCAATAACTAGCTGACCCGTGCGAAGCATTCGCATTCTAACTTATTTAAATCCCACTTAATTAAAGTAATCGGTGTATCCACAATGCTGTTTATAACCACGCTTACAATTAATTAAAAATAGCAATGTAGTGGCGTTACGGCAGCTCTCCAGCTGGTTATTGTTATCATCAGTGTTGCCAACGCCAGGAAAATATCCCTACAACTTATTTGATCTTACATCACTGTTACTTTCGGATTCTTTATTTCTTTTTTTA
>JAGFPH010015734.1:6335-20644 GCA_018207615.1 Philaenus spumarius
GAATTAATTAAATATTTAATTAAACACAGTAATATTAATACTGTTCAATATGTAATACTAATTATGTTACTGTACCCACCACCAGCAGTTGCAAATTACACATTTATTATGACTATAAATATTAAATTAAACAATGAATTACTCAAATTATATTTTATTATATTGTAACAAAAGAAATAACTAATTGGTTTTTGTAATCCAGCTAATAATTGTTTTTGTAAACAGATTTGCATTGAATATTTAATTAATTGATACGAAGATACCCAAATTCGAAAACATTTAAAAATACTGTAAAACTAACATTTTTAGAAAATAATGTTAGAGAAAGGTTTCAAGGTCATATCAAGGCAAGTGCATTGGAACAAGCTGCCACAATCACTCCCGTAACTTGCCGATAATTGTTTTTACATATCAGAATACGTACGGCAGTTTTCTTATTGATTAATTTAGAAGTTCATCTTATCTTTAATGTTTATTTTCTCAATTAAAAATTGTATTAATCTATGATTTTAAATAGTTATTTTGAACTATTTTCCTTAAAAATGTTACTTTTCCCTGACCTTAACCAAAATTCCCTGACTTTTCCCTGATTTTTCCAGAAAAGTAAAATTCCCTGACTTTTCCAGGTTTTCCCTATTTTCCCTGTCGCTAGACACCCTGAATAATAAATATTGGATTATTGAGTTTTGAGGTTAGGCCTATAACATTAAACAACTAAATAAAGGGTATATACAACATTAGGCTTACCTGTAATAAAAATACAGTTTAAAGGATTAACCACAATCTCAACGCTATGCCTCAGAAATAAGTCAGGCCTAAATTAAAGTATTATTTCAATATCGATTTATTCCTAGGGCCTAGTTCGCTCACGTCAATAACTACTATTATTGCAAATTTCCGTGAACATCGTTTAGGTTAGGCCTATAACATTAAACAACTAAATAAATGGTATGTTTATTATGTATTCGTTGCCATGGTAACTATAAATAGATACAACATTAGGCTTACCTCTAATAAAATATACAGTTTAAAAGAAAGCAGATGATTATTGTAATGGCATTGAAAACATTTGCATCAGCTGTGCTTTGTATTGTTTAAAATGGACAAATTTCACTTTTTAATTTAATAAAAAGACGTAGAAAACTAATTTTCCCAGACTGGTGACCATTTCCAATCGATTTCTCGTGGCCAAAAGCCTAATATAAAATCAAAAAATCAAAAATCCTTAGACGGAGATTCCAGATCCATTTAGCAGACAAACAATTATCTCTCGCTTTAGAAGATAAGATATAATACAGTATTCAACCTTATTAAAATTTAAAATAACTATATTGTTTTATTCATTTGAAAATAATAGAGTTTGCGATTTAAATTTAATATGCCATTTTGCTACTTAAATTTAGGTCTATACTGAACACTATTTCTGATAAACCAAACTGTTTTTGAGTCATGAACAACGTTCCACTACTTTCTCCCTTGTTTACAAACAAACAATGTTCATTATTAAGGAAATTAATTATAACAAAAATGCAAAAAATATATAGTTCAAACAAAACTTTTATGATAAAATATGTAACGTCTTCTATTTAAAAATGGAATAAACCTTAAACAATAAATAGAAAGTTAATCAAAAACTAGCAAAAGAAATGATTTCAATAGTTTGTTGGGTTAGATATGCTATATGAAAACAAATTTAGTGTCTATGAAAAACACACACAAAAAATAAAGTGAACACACACGATTGTAAAGACTTGTAGTTTAAATAAAGTAAAATGTCATGAAGGCAGTGATACTTTCCTACACCTATACTATTTCCTATTACATTAAAACTGAAAAAGTAGAAATCCATGTGTTCATTTGGATAAATAAAAACCGCCCATGTAGCGATGCGATGACCAGTCGGGATGGTAAAGTAACGACATTAACGTTTCTGTTGGTGAACACCACATCAAGAAGGTAGGCAACTACTATTAAGTTGTGTATATTTATAAAGTATCTCAATTTTTCATTTAGCGAGTGTTACAATTAAGATCACTAATGGTCTAGATCAGGTAAATTTGTTGAATTACAACGATTCTTAGGAACAATTGTACTTATGTAATAATTGATTCAGCCCTAGCCTTTGTGCCTCGTAGAGGAAATGTGTATCAACAACGATGTTCGGATTAATTTAGAATTTGTGTATTTAATAAATGAAAAACTAATACAAAAACAGTGAGGACAGTTTATTTAGGTGTCTTTTTCTCATTATATGTGATGTGTGATGAAAGCTTCTGTTCACAATTTTATATGGTAGCTATGGTAGGATTAATTTATATCTTGTATTATATTTTAATTTGTTGATGTTTGTATAAATAAATTATTTAAAGGTTAAATGTTATTAAAACTTTTGAATTGTAGCTATACTGAGTTCTCATTGGCAATTACCCAATAACATATACAAGTACCTTCCAGCTTACGAACCATGACCGTGAGGTTCAATTTAATTCAAAATTTCTCCTAACAATCTTTTAAATTAATTAATTTTTTGCCTCAAAACATTACAATGGTACAAAGCAATTTTAACTGTACGAGTTAAAATCTCGTATTTTCTATCAAAATATAAGATAAAAGTTTTCTATCAAAGTATTAGATAAACGTTTTATATCAAAATATTGGATAAAAGTTTTGTATGAAAATGAACCAAACTATGAATAGGCCAGGGCTCACCTAAAGTTAACTAATAAACTGTGAATACCTGGGCGACCGAGCACCGCTCGGTATTTTTTTTAAAGGAAAATGTATGTAAATACAAATCGCTTACTGATAAATAAATACTGTATGTAAATACTGAATAAATATGAATATTTTTCGATCTTACGTACATATGAACTGTTTATTAAAATTTTAAAAAAACCATGAGTGTAATTAGTTCTAACATTTTATTAGAATTTTTTTTCAGATATAAAACCTAGCACATTTGAATCCTGATCCAAAAATCTCTATAGGTACATGTAGGTTATGTAACCTATCCAACGAATAGGCTACATTTGATATTGTTTATGTATTTTAGAAATAACAAATAGTCTAATAATTATAATCACTAGATAATTTATATTACCTTTATAGAAATGCAAAGAATGCAGAAACTGGTGAAAAGTTTTTCAGAACGGTTAATAACAGCTCAAAAATAATGTTTCAGTTACGTTTGGTGTTTGAATAAAGAAATAAGTTGAAAATTATACCACCTGATTCATTGTTAATGATTTATGTTTGTTAAATAGTTTAAAAGCATCTGAAGCTAAAATTAACAGATTAACATCTGTTTGTAAAACATCTGTATTGTATCTATAATGTATCTATTCGCCTATACTTAGCGACTTCAAAGGTGGTACAATATTTATTTAGTTCATTTTATAGTTACTTTATTTTCCACTAGAGGGTAGCATCTCTTGGATCACCTTTTTTATGCACATTTTTCCGAGTTTATGCTCATTTTTGCAGACATAAGACCTAGCACATTCGATTCCTGATGTCACAAAACTCCTATATGCAAATTTTCATCAAAATCGTTAAGCCGTTAGCGAGATCCCCGAAATAAATTTATAAACAAATATACAAAAATTGCTTGTTTAATAAGATAAGATTATTATATAACCTACAAGATTTTAACAAATAATAATTAAAAATTAGGACAGAGCAACTATTTATCAATGTATTGATGAACTCTTATTGAGTGAAATACTTTGAGGATGGAGCATAAGCTTTGAAACACGTTAGGAAAAACAAAGAAAGATTCCCCTGCTGCAAAATACATACCTGCGTTATAAAATTTTTTCCAGACAAACCATTGCTCGGACGAAATAAATACATGACATTTTTTATTGAAAAATACCTCCCCTACTTGGTGGTAGGGGAAAAAAAATCGTTCATACTTACTAAGAATATTTATACTGGTGTACTCAACTTGTAAAACAAATTTGATTTTTATATTCGAAAAATTGTCGAAATTGGAATCGATTGAAATTAGTTCGTGGGTCCAGTACTCCTAAAATCGATAATCGAAATCGACTCCTAGATCGGGTAATTTTCAAGATAACAAGCTGAGACTCAGCATAAATTTTTAAAATATATATTTTAACTCCTATGTCAAGTTTCAATTCGATATATTAAAATTTGGCTAATTTAGAGAGCCACGCTTCATATATGAATAAGATGTCCCCTTTTAGTGATTTCCCCTGCTGCAAAATACATACCTGCATTATCGAATTTTTTCCAGACAAACCATTGCTCGGACGAAATAAATACATATGACCTTTTTTATTGAAAAATACCTCCCCTACACGGTGATATTTTTTATTTTTCTCTATCTTCATCCCAGCTCGAAATATTAAGGATAATCGGAAAAAAAATGATAATCGATTTTTTTTTCGACTTTGGGAAATTGATAGACTGGTAAACTTTTTTTTATGTTAATCTACATACTTTAATGTACTTATAAAAAAAATCAGCCGTATTGTAAATTACTGAAACTTTTGGTCTAAAATTACCCCTACCGACTGGCCTATTTATCAACATTCAAAATCTATTTATAATTAACTTCACTTTTCTAAGAAAACTTGTTTAAGGCAGATACCCGAGGAATTGTAATAAAAGATACGGTATATAATATATTAGTTAAAAATTGTATGAACTTTTAACAAAATGAATCAATATTATTTGTAATTTGTGTACTTACAAATTCGAAATTAATTTAATTATAGTTCATTTCACCTCAGCGTGAGGCAAATATAAATGACCGTAATAAAACCCTTACCCTCAGGCCTATTGTGCGACATCGGGGATGGGCACTTGTCGTCTGCCTTTGTATTAGAGTTATTGCTGTTTGTCCCAGTGCCATTATGCAAACTTTTTTAATTGAAAGAAAAACTTAAAACAAAATATATCATTCGCTGTGTTTTGATCGCGTGATTATTTTTATACCAAATATGAAGGAAATCGGTTGATTTTGGGGAAGGCAAAGTAAATGGTTAAATCCTATGTGTTTTCAAATATTTTTTATCATCATGAATACGGAAATAAATTTACATTGAATAATGATGTTGAGTTTTATAAAAACCTCTTACTTACTACTGTACACAATAATCATCACCTTATAGTGGCCTGACATGCTTAACATTGTCGTTAATCAAACAATAACCAAGGCTTTATGTTTTGAATTGAAAACTCATAAAAAATACTTTACTCTTTATTTGGGCATTGGGCATTGAAAATTGACAACAAAATCAACCCAAGTATTATTAAATAAGCGTAAGTCCTTATAAGGAAATATATTAAATTTATATGGCACACCTACGTCATTGAAATAAATAAACTAATATTACTCTATTGACCACATTAGACTAATAACTTAATGAACCAATAAAGTAGCTATTTTTCACAAAACTAGATAGTTCAAAGAAATTTCAAGATTTCCGTTAAATATACTGTATTAGTCAAATTATATTAAATTTATAAATTAAATTAAAGATAAATAATAGACTATCATTAATGATGTACTTGTTTCGCCTGTCCCTAAATAGCCTATTAAAATTTTGTTTAGTGTGCAAGTAGCTAGAAGGAATAGCCTATGTTTAATTTTTATCCGTGCTATGTACTGCAATAAGATGTGTAATTTTATATTTTCGTGTAGCCCATGCTCTGTTTGTCTATAATATTAAGATGTATTTAATTGTAATTGTATTTTATGCTCGATGTATATAGAACAGTTATTTAATAGTTTTACTTAATGTCTATATTTTAATACTGCATTTAATTAACAAAAAAACTGTCAGGCCACTATAATGTGATGATTATTGTGTACAGTAGTAAGTAAGAGGTTTTTATAAAACTCAACATCATTATTCAATGTAAATTTATTTCCGTATTCATGATGATAAAAAATATTTGAAAACACATAGGATTTAACTATTTACTTTGCCTTCCCCAAAATCAACCGATTTCCTTCATATTTGGTATAAAAATAATCACGCGATCAAAACACAGCGAATGATATATTTTGTTTTAAGTTTTTCTTTCAATTAAAAAAGTTTGCATAATGACACTGGGACAAACAGCAATAACTCTAATACAAAGGCAGTCGACAAGTGCCCATCCCCGATGTCGCACAATAGGCCTAAGGGTAAGTAAGGGTTTTATTACGGTCATTTGGTTTTGCCTCACGCTGAGGTGAAATGAACTATAAACCAGATTTTGTTATATTTCATTTTAGAACTTACCATAGTATAAAACAAATTATTTTGCTCTACCAACTTGCAAGCTAATGCCAAAAGGTATCATTATCAATCATTTCAATTATATAATCTTAATACAATAAAGCATAGTACTCACAAGAGAATGTTATAAAGTTGCAAATATATCAATAGTACAGTAACAATCTCCATCCCCTACAGAAACTATGCATTCCATACAGAAACTCTGCATTTCTTACAGAAACTCTGTACTCTCTACAGAAACTCTGATTTTAATGCTAAATTTAAAACCGATTAGCAGAAATTAATTTGTATTCTTTAATAATTCTGTGATATAATATTTACAAGCGTCAAATCAAACTCCAGGGTAGGCAGACGTATGTTATTATCTATAAATAGTACTTAGAATAAAAGTGATTTTAAAAGGGTTTCGTCGAAGTAATGCTATTTAAAGTTTAAATAGAAAGTTATTTTATAATTCTGGATTGTATTTAAATAACTTCTAAAAAAATTGAACTTCAAAACATTTTTTAAAGTTTGTGATTGTAAGCGAACAAATTAAAATGTATCGTCGAAAATAAGTGAACAGTACCATCATAAGAATAAAAGAAAAATCAGCTGTTATGTTCGACATTCATTTCATGCCCATGACTTATGATTGTGTGTATTTCTCTTGCTCCTTTCAGATCCACTTAACCTCAAAATAATAGTAATCACATTACATGGGGCTTGATGTCACAGTTGTTTTTTCATATAAAGTTGAATCGAAACATGATTCAAGCAAGCATTGTAGGTTATTAGTAAATATCGATAATCTGAATTTGTGCAACTGTTTTCAAAATATTTTAATCAATTTGTTTATTAATTGTTTTAATTTGTCTTTTTACGTTTCAATTTTATTTTTAATTTCTTTATTTTGGAAATTGAATACATCGCTCTCATTACAAAATAAACATTATTTACTAAATAAAAAATAATTCGACCACGCAGCTGAACCGCTGACGTGAGTTGAGCAAATTTCCAAAATTAAGTTTATAGACCGATATTTTAGGGTTTCGACCAACAATTTGGGAAATAGGTCTATTCGCGACGGTGCTGAATAGCTGCAAAATGGTTCGCACGCCATTCCACATATTGGGATTGTCTTCAATACACAAAGCATTGCGTGCTTCGCACGCCATTCCACATATTGGGATTGTCTTCAATACACAAAGCATTGCGTGCTTCGCACACCATTCCACATATTGAGATTGTCTTCAATACACAATGCATTGCGTGCTTCGCACGCTAAACCTCGTATTAGGGGTATTTTCAACACACAAAGCATTGCGTGCTTCGCACGCCAGCCCCACGGTAGAATCCACCACATTTTCTTTGAACCGGGTACTTCGATGGTATTTCACGTTTTGATCGATTTTTGGGGAACCAAGCGAGCTATAAGGTCGCGTAAAAAAACAAAATGTGCAGAATAACATCTTACATTTATATTTTTAGAAAAAACTCTAAAAAAAATTCATTCTCTTAGTAAAAATCTCAAAAAATAGTTACTTCCGGTCAAAAAACTTACTTCCGGTTGTTGGATTTTTTTGGCTAACGAACTCGTCCGAGCCACTTACACAACCAACACGTGTACCAAATCGGACTTAAAATGCGACCGCTAGAGTGCGAACACATATATACATATATATATATATATATATATAACCTGCTAACATTTCGGCATCCTTCTATTGACGATTTACATTTAATGTGGCATCTGTGTGTATTAGGCGTCCGCATATTGGACGCCCAATTACGATCCATTATAAAAAGCAGTGAGATTTTTTTTATTTATTGGAAAAGTTCTTATAATGTGTAATATAACCTTAACTACACTGTTAAAGTGTTAAACTATATTTAACTTTGGTAATACAAGTTAAACTATTACGATTACAAAATCTAATGGACGCAAAGATGATATCTAAGTGATAAATGATATACATTACTGTACATTTCGTAGTTCAAGTCTTTAACACCACGTTGCGCTACATGTCACATTGTATATATTTTTTATGCCCGTTTTTTTTTAAATTTCTGTTTAACTTTAAAACATTTCTGCATCCACTGAGTTGGCAACATTGCAATTAAACATTATAGGATATCTTTTCATAAATTTGAGGGTTTTTGGTATATTATTATTTTGTTTTCACAGATCTACAATTACTATACCAAAATAAAAAAGATTAAAATATGAAACGCTGCATCGTTCTGCCCATTAAGTTCCGCCAAGAGAGTTTATAAGATACTGTACTTGAAAAAGAGAGTTTAGAAAATACTGAAAAATTATAATTTAACGGATGGTTATTAAGAAATTTCTCTATACGAATTTCGATACTTTTAAATTAGACAAATATTTAAAACGCGGCAGCGTTCTGTAAATTGAGTTTCGCCATGGAAAAACTGTTTATAAGTTACTAAACTTGAACCTCCAATGAGGTTAATGAATTAACGGAGTTTTTTTAGAATTTGTTTAATAAGAAATTTAAAACAATGCAAACATTTAAAACGCAGCTGCGTTCTGCCCATCAAGTTCCGCCATGCCAAGTCGATTTATTAGATACTGGACTAGAAAATTATTAGTTAACGGTGTTATTTGAAGTAAAAACTTCTTTCGGCGCGTTTGGCACTTTTTTGCAAGGCTCCGTTGAATCTCCGCAATTATTTAAAGTTCCGTCGCAACACCGCAAACATTTAAGGCTACGCCGCATCTCCGCAATCATTTAATACACATTCACATCCCAGCAATTATTTAAGGCTCCATCGCATCTCCGCAATGATTTAAGGCTTCATCACATCTGCGCAATTATTTAAGACACAGTTGCATTTCCTCATTTATTTAAGGCTCCGACTAGTAACCGCAATTATTTAAGGCTTCATCGCATCTCCTCATTTATTTAAGGCTCCATCGCATCTTCGCAATTATGTAAGGTTCCGTCGCAACACCGCAAACATTTAAGGCTACGCCGCATCTCCGCAATCATTTAATACACATTCACATACCAGCAATTATTTAAGGCTCCATCGCATCTCCGTAATGATTTAAGGCCCCATCGCATCTTCGCAATTATTTAAGACACAGTTGCATTTCCTCATTTATTTAAGGCTCGACTCTTATCCACAATTATTTAAGGCTTCATCGAATCTCCTCAATTATTTAAGGCTCCATCGCATCTTCGCAATTATGTAAGGCTTTTTTGGATCCTAACAATTATTATTTAAGGCTCCGTTGCCTCTCCGCAATGATTTAAGGCTCCGTAGCCTCTCCGCAATGATTTAAGGCTCCGTCGCAACTCCGCAATTATTTAAGGCTCCATCGCACCTTCGCAATTATTTAAGGCTTTTTTGGATTCTCACAATTATTTAAGACACAGTCGCATCTCACATGTATTTAAGGCTCCGACACATATCCGCAATGATTTAATGCTCCGTCACCTCTCTGCAATTATTTAAGGCTCCATCACATTCTCACAATTATTTAAGACACAGTCGCATCTCACATGTATTTAAGGCTCCGACACATATCCGCAATGATTTAATGCTCCGTCACCTCTCTGCAATTATTTAAGGCTCCATCACATTCTCACAATTATTTAAGACACAGTCGTATCTCCACATTTATTTAATGCTCCGACGCATATCCGCAATGATTTAATGCTCCGTCACCTCTCTGCAATTATTTAAGGCTCCATCACATTCTCACAATTATTTAATTCACAGTCGCATCTCACATGTATTTAAGGCTCCGACACATATCCGCAATGATTTAATGCTCCGTCACCTCTCTGCAATTATTTAAGGCTCCATCACATTCTCACAATTATTTAAGACACAGTCGCATCTCACATGTATTTAAGGCTCCGACACATATCCGCAATGATTTAATGCTCCGTCACCTCTCTGCAATTATTCAAGGCTCCATCACATTTTCGCAATTATTTAAGACACAGTCGTATCTCCACATTTATTTAATGCTCCGACGCATATCCGCAATGATGTAAGGCTCCGTCGCCTCTCTGCAATTATTTAAGGCTCCATCGTATCTTCGCAATTATTTAAGACTTTTTTTTGGATCCTCACAATTATTTAAGGCTCTTTCTTATCTCCACAATTATTTAAGGCTCCGTCACATCTCCGCAAATATTTTAACCTCCGTTGTACGTTGTACCTCGGCAATTATTTAAAGTTTTGGTGTATGTTTTTTCACCTGTAATTTAGTTACAAAAAGGTTTGTCTGTTTGTTTTCTAAGTTAGAAATTAAAACTAATATTGGTATGATGTGCATTACATTCTGAGTATCTTCGTGCTTTACAAAAGTGAGATGAACAATTAATTGTTGAAAGAGTCAAATAAATCGTAGATAATGTTAGCTTGTTACCTTTAAGAAATGCTTATATAGGCTAAGCAGATGAATATACGTTTAAATAATATGTTGCATTTAAACAAAGCAGAATTTAATATATCTATTTCAGTTAAATTTGAAACTTAAAGGTTTAAATTGTAGCTTTTTTTAATAGTGCTCTGTATTAATTTAATAACTTTAAAACAACCCAAAAATTGTAAACGTGGCAGCGTTCTGCCAATCAATCAAGTTCTGCCAAGAGAGTTTAGTAGATACTAGAATATTATAACTTAACGGAGGGTTATTAAGAAATTGCTTTATATGAATTTCAAAATTTTTACAATAGACAAACATTTAGAACGCGGCAGCGTTCTGCAAATCTACCTCCGAAATGCCAAGGCTGTTTATAAGATACTGGACTTTTAAAAAAATAGTTAACGGAATTTATTTTTAGAACTTGTTTAATACAAAATTTAAAACAATGCAAACATTTAAAACACAGCTACGTTCAGCCCATCAAGTTCCGCCAAGGGAGTTTATAAGATAGGCTTACTGTACTTGAAAATTATTAGTTAAAAAACTTGAGTTTTTTTAGAAATTGCTCTATATTAAATTAAAAACTTTTAAAGTAAGGCACATATTTAAAACGCGGCAGTGTTCTGCCAATCACGTTCCGTCAAGAGAATTTGTAAGATACTGGAAAATCATAATTTAACTGGGGGTTATTAAGAAATTGATCTATACGAATTTCAAAACTTTTAAATTAGAAAAAGTTTTAAACGCGGTTACGTTCTGCCCATCAAGTTCCGCCATGCCAAAGTGATTTATAAGATAGTGGACTTAAAAATTACAAGATAATGGAGGTTTCTTTTATAACTAGTTTAGTAAAAATTTAAAACCAACCAAACATTTAAAACGCGGCTGCTTTTTCCCCCTTTAAGTTATGCCATGCCAATTCGGTTTATAAGATACTGGATTTAAAACATATTAGTTAACGGTATTTTTTTGATATTGCTTTACATGAATAATTTAAAAACTTTAAAACCAACCAAACATTTTAAAACGCGGCACTGTTCAGTCCTTTAGGTTCCGCTGATGAATATTTAGATATAATACGATATTGGAGTAGAAAATTATGAGTTAGCTAAGGTTTTTGTTTATAAATTGATCTATACGTACTATTTAAATACTTTTAAAATAAGACAAATAATATAAGACACAGAATTTGAAAATCAGGAATTAACCAGCCATCAGTCAACCTAACTTCAATTCCGCGAACGGTCAACCGTAGGGCCTATAGGAGGAATCTAACACTTGCTACATGTCCCCCCCCTTTTACTTTAGTAAAGATAATTATTACTATATTGTTTTTAACTTTTCAGAATATACGTTTTCAGACATTTCATTAAGTTTTAGAATAAATTAATTAAAATTTATACATTTTATTAAATAATTTTACTGGAAAAAAAAGTGTAGGGAGAGCCAAAATTACCTCCCTGAGATAGTCGTTCAGGCATTGATAAAAGTAGAGGAATGTCAGGTTAACAGCAAAAAAGTTTTCTGTATAACATATTTTTTCGTTAGGGTAAATCTAACAAGTTGACCGATGGCGGGTTAAAGGGGTTTTTTATTACTCTGTAGGAATTTAAAAGCTTAAAACAATCCAAACATTTAAAATGCTGATGCGTTCTGCCCATTAAGTTCCGACAAGCAGTTTATAAGATACTGGATACCATTTTATTTAGCCCTTCTGAATTTTGTTATAATTGTCAACTTAAGCCTATGTCATGACACATTTATAGTTCTGCCAAAATACATAACTGGTTAAAATTCTTCATCATAAACTTCAGTTTTTAAAAATGGTAACTATGGCCTAGCTACCATAAATGTGTTGTAACTTACTATTAAAGATCCGAAATGATTAAACCCGTTTTGTCGCTTTATCTGTAACACTTTTACATTTTGTAACATTCACACAGGAACTAACCACCTTTACATTAACGGAAGAAAATATGTATCGTCTGATTGAAGTCCCAATGTATGCATTAAAATATTTGCAAATCTGTAGGCCTATCAACAAAATTTTATTTGAATCTGTTGCAAGAATAATTCAAATCTGTTACAACTCGTACCCTGTCCATACTATAAAATTTTAATTTTGGAATCCTACTTTCATAGTATAGGTCTATGTTGTAATAAACAATCCAATTGGATTCTTTGCTCTTTTTATGTAGGAAACAGTTTATGTTCAGTTATAATATACAAAATGTTACAGGGATCATGTTCCTTAACATAAAATTAATTATTTATAAAATAAATTTACTAACTTAATAATATAAATTAGCATGACAAGACCCATCGTCTGAAAATCAACTTTTTATATACAAATTAAACAAACATTCGTAGTTCTTCGCCCGATGCGAGTATTTTATTTTGGTCACTGAACTAACACCCACAGTTAGGAACAATTACAACGGGGTTTTCTAGTACCCCTAATACTGTAGTAAAATCTGCTAGGTTGCTATGTTTCAACCTGGCTATCGTAAATCACTATAACTTCATTAATGCTGCTACTCAGTATAACTGTCATAAAGCTAACCCCAATATAACAAACAAATGGTTGCCACTAGGGGCTAAGTCGGCTACCTTTTTAGTCGTAAATACCCAAGGGATGGTAAATGTGATTTGTCAATACACATAAAGAATAAAAAGAAAACTAAACACTTAGGCGTACTATAATTTAATAAATGTGTTAGGAGTTTAAAAAAAAAACTTATGTTTATGAAATGCAAATGTTTGACACATAAGGTATATTAGAGACCAGAATATCGATCAAAAAGTTAAAAGAGTAATTTCTTCTTATAAAAAATGTGTTATTAAAAAAATGTGTAGTTAATAAAGTTATAAATTGAAATAAAATTAACTAAAATAAAAAAAATAAATATATAATAAATAAAAGGTGATTTTATTGAGATCGAATTAAATTGTTGTTTTTTAGAATAAGTTAAAAGTGAATCATAATTATGTAAAATACAAATTTAACTTTTAGTTACTTTAATTTTGATTTACAATTTTATTGACAACAAATTATTTGAGTTCAAATTTGTTTAATAATATAAATTTACAAATAAAGACTTATATCTGTGCTTTATCTATTTATCTATTGGACATAACTCTCGATAATTGTCTCTAGTGAAAGCCCCCAAATGTAACTAATAAGCCCGCCTTACAATTAATTACTAAATATACAATTAATAAAATATAAACCTTACATTGTGGTCAATATAATGACTTGCATAGAGGAAACACCTACATTTTAGGAAATAACGGTGGAAGACAGAGATATATACAACAGAAATAGTAAAATAAATATAGCCTATGTATTTATTATGCATTGGATTAGATATTATGAAATAACACACATTAATATTATTATTACTATTGTTCATATGTAATTACAAAATGTAAAACAAATTAAATCTTAATTTAACTTTTTTTCATGAACTTAAGTAGTACAGACATATTTATATAAGTTTTTAATGTACATAACAATCAAGATTTTGAACAGACGTTAATATCTATGGTATTCTATAGAAATACACCCTACAACAACACAAGAAGAATTAAGAAAATATCAAGCATCAATAGAAGATCGAAACGGAAATATAGTTAAACGTTCAACTTAAAGCAGCATATTTGAA
>JAGFPH010015736.1:0-11364 GCA_018207615.1 Philaenus spumarius
GCAGCGGAGCCATGGGCTGCCTGGCTGAGTCCTGCCGCCTCTTAAACTAAACTTGTTTATATTGTTTAAAGTAAAAAGTATTATTCATTTTATTCTATTCCAAAATGTCTATTTTAATCAACCTTTAATTCTTTTGTATATTAGATAGTTTTTGGTTTTAATGAAATATTCAAACTCTGTTCTTCGATATTCATTTAAGATTAAGTAAATTCGTAAATATGAAGATATTATAAGGTAAATTATAGGGTATAAAGGTTAAATTAAACATTTAAACTATAAGGAAATACTCTTGCACTACTTTAAGAAGTAATTAATGATGAATGGTCCATATATAGCAAGACTAGAGGCACTGAAAGAATAATATGTTTAAAAACAAAAATCTATTGTGAAGATTTATCTTTGGGTTTTAATTGGAACTAGGCCTATGAAATGTGTGAGTCACACCAGAAACATTGAAAAATGTAATTATTTATAATATTAAAAAGTACCAATACAGATAATATATGTCACATAGTATTTAGTTATTGATATTTGGTGAATAAACACAAAAGAAAATAATTGTATTTCTCCTTTGCAACAATTGAAGCAGTTAAGATTTTCACTGCAAGATTTTCATTAAGACTCAGTTTTACGAGTAATTGCTTCATCAAAGATACAAGACTGTGAAGCGTAAAGGCATTTTGGGTCTTGTAGGAATTTCACTTCATTTCACTCATGGAATAATAATACTATACAAGATAAACATAATAACGTCTTCTTGTTCATTTAATAAACTCAAACCATGTACACACCAAGTGAATGCAATAATGCGTTTTATATTATATATATTAATTAAACAATTGTCTAATTACAAGGTTTTATTATCACAATTTAATTTATATACAAAGCTACTTTTGTTTACTTCATTTAAGTGTACATATTTGACTCATTCAGTTTCCACAGTAGTATATTATGTCAATAAATAAAAATCACATCTTGTATTCCAGGAATATATAGCCTAATAATTTTTTTTATAATTAAAAACAATACATTTTCCCTGTCCAGAATACAATTAACTTGAAATAATAATTTGTAAAATAATTTATTAAAACAGTGTATTTTGCGTATTAATGTAAAATTGCTTTACTATTAATTAAATTATTTATTTTATTCCAAGCCTCTGGATTATTCTAAATATATTTATGGTATTTACCTTTTTTTGGTAAAAAAAAAGGTAAATGCCATAAATATATTAATTAAAACTATAATTTGTATTAAGCTAATAAACTATGACACTTTAAACAGTAAGTTTATACAAAACTTTCCATAAACATGTAAGTTAGTTGAATACTATTTAAAACACTTTTACTTTATAAGCTTGTTATTCAAGATTTCATATTGTTTTAAATAAAATTTATTGATATTTTTTTATAAATATTGGCATTATATATTATGTATTTACTTTTCTACCCGTGGATAGGTATTAGATGGCAAATCTAAATTTAAGTATGTAAAACAAGTTGTTTACTATCATAAAAGTCATCTAGTAAAATATAGAAAGATAATGAAGAACTATTATTTGATTAGTAAACAATAACTTTTTTTTTATGTTTCACTTTCATCGTGTGACATCCAACTGCCATATGGAGAAACGTTGTCTTTGTATTAAATTATACCGGAAACTGATAAGTAAAATAGCGTATACTTGATTAATTGTTTAAGTGATTTCATGAATATACCACACGCTGCTTAGCGCAATGTTAAGTCAAAGACAAATGGGAATAACATTATTTACTCTAAATATCCCATTTACACAACCATAACATTTTAACCGTAAAATTAAAACAATAAAACATTATATGCTTTGCACGTGACTTTGCAGCAAAACACGAGACTCAAACATTTCATTTCTACTTATTGGAAGAGTATTATTAGTTTAGTTAAAATCGAAAAATAAAGCATTAAATCTTATTTATCCACCTATAGTAGGACAGGTCTGTGCAACAGATTTAACGAGCCTAAGTTATACTTAAAGTTAGTAGCTACTTAAGAACTGAATGTATAATTTTAATGAATGGGTTTTTATAATTTAGTTTTTCAGCACCATTGTTTTACAATATGATAGACCTGCCTGTAAATCACACTTTTTAATTTTAAGTTGAAAACATATTTCAGCATTAAAAATATTCAGCTACATGCATCACCTAAAACTGAATCATGTTTATATTGATTTGTGTCGTCATAGTGCTTCGTCGTATAACATAATTCCGGCTTTCCTATAAAAACCAATACTCATTTAGTAAGTATAATATTTACTGTATATCCACAATCTCAAACTCACAAGGGATGAAATAGAGTTGATAAACAAAAATAAGAAACATTTTTGTAACACAATTGATTAAATTGAGATAAAACTAAAACGTAAATAATATTTTCTTTAGTACTTCTATAATCAGCGATCGCAGTCATTAAAATTGCACCCGTAAGCTGAAATGGAATAAAGAAAAAGTTTAAATGGCTTGACATTATGGTAAGCTTTAGATATTTATATTTTTAATTTACCTGTCATTAATAATGCTAATTCTACTAAGGTGAAAAATATTACACAACCAAGAACGTTTTATAGCAGTTTATACCAGAGGAGGAATCAATGATTTCATTTGTAAGAATGGCTTTGTTAAAACACAGTAAAACAATCCATTCACCGACGCCATGGAGTAATTGCTTGAAATGAGAATTTTATTTCATTTGTATCGGTAGTAATTGTTTTATAGGATTTTTGAGACAACCAAACAACTCTCAAAGGTTTTGTAGACGTAATTGGATGAAAGAAGTAATTTTTCAATCAGATTTTAGGTTTTAACTTTTAACTTGATCATTCCTGTCAATAAATATTTACATTCAATTATTCAAAATCATAATCAAACGTGAAAAACGTTGTTGTTTACTAATCAAATAATAGTTCTTCATCATCTACTTACATTTTACTGGATGACTTTTATGATAGTAACCAAATTGTTTTACATACTTAAATTGAGATATATATTTAATTAAGATAAATAAAAATATTGGCCTCACATAGGACTTCTTAGCGTTAGGTGCATCACGTGTCATCTTGGTGATATTTATTTATAGTCATATCAGAGAGTGAAGCCTGAAGAAGAGTACTTTTTTAAATGGATGAAAGTACAAAACTCCTACCGACGGGTAGAAAAATGAATGCATGCTCATAATATCAATATTTACAAGAAAAAATCAATATATTTTATTTAAAACAATATGAACTTTTGAACATCGAGCATAAAAACTAAAAGTGTTTTAAATAGAATTCAACTTACATGTTTACGGAAAGTTTTGTATAAACTTATTGTTTAAAATTGTGTTGTTTATTTACCTAAATATTATAACAGTTTTAATTAGTAGTAATGCAACTTTAGATTAATACACAAAATACACTATTTAAAAAAATTATTTTACAAATTATTGCATCAAGTTAATTGTAAGCTACACTGGATAGGAAAAAATTATAGTTTTTGAATTACTAACAATTGTAATTATATATTCTTGGAATGCAATATGTGATTTTTTTAATTATTGATATTATAATATACTACTGTAGAAACCGTATGAATCAAATATGGGCACTTAAATGTAGTAAACAGAAGTAGCTTTGTATATATATTAAATTTTGTGATAGCCTAGTACAAAATTGTAATTGTTTAATTTAGATATAACTAGCTGGCCCGATCCGGCTTTGCACGGATTGACAAATCAAATTTAAATGTATATTAACAAAAAATATATAAATAAATATATAACACTGTGTATTTCTTATGGTGATTTTTAATAAGTTTAACACCCCAAACCTCCCATAAAATTTTCGAATTTTTTGAAACCCTTTAATCCCAGACCGACCTGGAGGGGAAATGGGAGGAGCCACATTAAATCTATTACAAGTATCTATTATTAACAATAAAATACAATGTAACAATAAATTATAAAACTATTAAATACACAAAAAATAACAAACTGGTCTACCCCCAGCTCCTCTCATTCTCCCACCAGGTCGGTCTGGGATTAACCGGTATGGGGAGGAGTGAGGGGAGGGCGTGTATATAAAGCTCTGTAATATTTTATGTATACTGTAGTAGTGTTAAAACCCTCTGAGGATGATGACCATGTCATCAAAATGTACATAAGGGTAACGTGAAACAATAACCTGTTTAGTTTAGTTATTGTTTTTGTTCCTTGTTTTGTGGTTCGGGTTTTTATTTAAGTCAGTGTAAAGTACTAATATTTGAAACTATAAAATTTAACTTTACATTTCAACACCATTTCCTTATTGAATACAATGTGAAATTCTACAATATTACCATACATCAACATACAATCAACGGTTTCGCGTTATTATTATTTTTTTTAAATTATTATTATTGTTTGCTACTTAGGGTTATTATTTTGTTGTTTTAGAAACGAGTTGTAGAACCTGTAACTATCGCACTAAACAGTTTATAAAGGTCTCTCCAATTATTTTTGATACCATATCAATTTTCTTTTATCATATATTTACAGTGCACCAATTATGTTTTGTAAGTTTTTAATTTGTTTATAAATAGGTATTTTTTATACATACAAACGCAGAGTTTAGATTGTTATTTGAATTCTAAGGGCTCTTATGTATATATATTCGGATTATAGCTGTTTTATGCATCCCCCTAGCTACTCCCATCTACGACTACTCACGACTACTCCATTGATTTCTTAAAAGTACATATTACAATTTACTTCGCCTAAGATCATTCACTGATTATGGTTTGCTAATGAAGCTATCTCCTAGTAAAATATATTTGCCAAAAGGAATATAACTATTTATAGTATTAAAACATTTCTTTGAGAATAATAAGTAAAGGATAATAAGTAAAGAATAATATGCTGAAAATAATAACAAATAACCCAAATATCTGACACAAATCATTTTTTACAAGTTATAGTTTCGATATCAAAAACAAAGTTTTCAATTAGTTCTGATTGCAGAATTCAAAGGTAAAAATAAGTGCTTACTCTATACAGTTAATTTCAACAAGTACTTGCCAATTTGTAAAATAATTTTTAAATAATTATTAATACACAATGTTCAATCGATTTTCGCTAATCGTCGAAGCAAGCAAAATAAGGCAGATATTATTAAGGCAATTATTTGAAGGTTTAAACTGGCATGTGCACATGGATATTTTAAAACCTATTTGTTAATTTAAAGTAAGCGAAGTGCAAACTAAACTGGCATTATAAAATAAATATGAAGTGGTTAAAAGTGCCGTTTGCAGAAATAAGTTACAAAGAAAACCCGCTTTATTTAACGGAAAAGTCTAGAAAGCAAATGGAAGTTTTGCTGAGGCAACGCTTGGGGAATACTTAACGGTTAAAAGATGGGAAATTCATTTAGAAATTCACAGATGATCAAATTAAAGTGTTTCCTTTTTAATAAGTTTAACCTTGTTCCAGCATGAAGTCTACGTTTAAATACAATGTTATGAGAAGGCGTTATCACTAAAATGTAAAATGTTACAAGTCAATGGTAGAGACAACAACAGATTTGCAACAGAAATCGTTAACTCTATAGCTCATATATTAGTACAAAGCAAACAATTGGTCTAAAATTGACAAATCAATATTAAGTTAGTGCCTCTAACTGTCAATTTAAGCAAAACAGTATTATTAAAATAGCTTGTATCGCTTATTATTTGTAGTTTGCTGATTGAGGTAAATAAATATAATATGTGCTAAACTTCAAACAAGTAGTTTTTTTATTAGTAAATGTATACGTAATAAAATACGCAAATAATCAGAAACCTACTTTCCTCTTGAGAATTTAATTTTTATTAAAATATAAGGAAATTTTGTAGAAATTATAATACTGCAGAAGTGAATTTAAAAGTGGAAATACGAGTGTAAAACAGGTGCAAATGTTTTGTTATAGGATAATTCACGGAACATTGTGAAGCATAATTATTATTGTAACAGTATACATGGCAAAAAATATTTAACAAATACATGTTTAAATATTTAAAGTAAATATATAGGCCTACATGATATTCATTTACTTTACTTAATTATTGTTGGATTAGAGATTGTGAAGATTTTATTCTTTTAGGTTTTATTCAAAATAATGCAGTTCCAAAATTATACAAAGAAGTTGTTTTCGTGGAACTGACCATCGGGTGGACTTTCTTTGTTATCTTAAAATAAAAGTGTCCTTTACACAGATTCTTAACGTGCTGACATAAAAATAGATATGTGCTACATGTTCTTATTTTAATCAGATGTTTTGTGACATTTGCAGTAAATATATTAAAACTAGTAATTTTACTTTTTTAAGTAATAGGATTGAAACGAAACAAACTATCAAAATAGATAGTTATTTATAGTTGGGATAAAATTCATTAAGCAACAACTTAAAAGAACTAAAATGGGTGATTTTTTTTAGGATTGTAAATATAAAAATATTTTATATTATAGTTTTCAAGTATAATAATATTTATCCCATTCCTCGTGATTATTTGTCAGTAATGATTTACTACTATTGTGTAACTAAGTAAGGTATACTCATAGTTACAACCCGATCTTGCTCAATAGTTTCATTTAAATTTTAATTGTGGTATTTCATAGCTAAGAACCTACGTTTGACTTAAATAAAAGTAATCAAAAAGCTGACAAAAAACATCTGATCCAGAGACAAATGTTGAAAGTAGGACTATTACATGTATTCTTGTATTTAGAGAGTTAAACAGCACCTTAGAGTTTTTATAAATAATTTTTATAACATGTAGTGTTTCTTTATTATTTGATATATAGTATAGGCCTATACCACAATTATAAAACGGTGAATGATAATAAAGTATTCATATATTCAATAAATTTACATAAATAACTTCCAGAAAACCACATTTGGAAATTCTTGGTCAAATCTTTAAAAATTTGACAATTATTAACCAGAATATAGGTTACAGGTTATTAATTAGTATAGTTTTTTGTCCTCTAGGATATAATTTCCCAAGAGACTTTAAGTCACAATTCCTTTAAAAACTAGAGGATCGTTTTTAGATGTCAAAGAAATCATTCAGACGAAAATATGTTGCTCTATATAGTTACTTTAAAAAAAACATAAACTGTAGTGTGGATAGTTAGGAATCTCGAAATATGTGTATTTATAATTCAATGAATACTTAAACTATACAAATAATTTAGGCTACATAACAGCGTGTGTGCTGAAGCTATAAGTTTATTTGTATAATAAATTTATCTGCAAATGTACATTCTATAGTGGTTGAAATTTAAACATTTATCTTGCATTTACGAACAGATTAAAGTGGTGGACTGGCATTTAACAGCACATTTGCCAACGTACTGTGCTGTGGTTTGGCTGCTGCCCTTCACTGGGCCTCTGGAGCTTAATGAGACCGAAAGAAAAAGTCACTGTTGTTAATGTTCAGTGACAATATTTCAAGAATATAAAACTTTGTAGTGACAATAATGAAGCAATAGGCATAACGCTTAATTGTTAATTTCAAGAAATACGATTTTATAAATTTTAATATGACAGTAAACAAATCTAATAACTCACGAAAATACAAGTATTTATCAACAATTCATCAACGTTCATGACGTTTACACTTAATTGATGTTAGGAATTTTTCTCCAATAACTTCCTCAATTCTTTAAATAGTCTTAAAAATTAGGCATCATTGTTTCACAAAAAATGGTGTTGTATGGGCGCTGTGGTTGATTCAGTATATTAACTCAAGATAAAAATAAACAATTGCAGTAATTGCACTTCACTTACGCAGATACTTAACTTATTCAAACTGGACACACTACAGATAAAACTTTCCAAAACAGTTTACGTATGTGATTTATCTGTGCTGGACCTTTCTCCCGCGCCTTTCTTAATAAGTCTTAGATGAAATAAAAACTTTTAAAAAAACTAAATATTCTCCGTTATAACTGTCGACTAGATTTACTTTTAAAGGCTACATCTATGTAGGATTTTATGTATGATATAAAACCAGTTATTTATTTGTCTATTAGTTATAGATTGCACTCTAGTTATACAATAAAATATAAATATTGTCGGCTACAGATTTTTTTAAACTAGGAAGTAGGAATAAATCCGAAATAATGCAATTTGAGCTGTGGGCAAACTAAACATCTATTAGAATTGTTTGTTTCTTATGAAATACATTATTATTCTAGTCTAGTAATTTTAAATATAGAAAATATGTTTTGGAAGTGAACGTAACTTTACTGATGAGTGTTGAAAGGGTTCAGCGTAGTAAATCATAAGAAATTATTAATTACAGACCTGCTTTGAGTTATAATTCTAGTAAAGGCAATAGTAATTTTGTAATTCTGCATTCACGAACAAACAAAACTGAATTTAAAATAGTAAACAAAAATATATTCAGGTTAACAGAAGAACAAACTGTAAAACGTTTTTAAATGTAGTTTTAAACTGAAAGTCTTGTCTAGTAGACATGTTTATCTTGTCAGAATTCATTTTATTGCCAATTTAAAGAACTTCAATAGAAGACAATTTAGTTTGTGCAGTCCCACCGTTCTTCAACTTTTATAAAAAATTATATATTAACAACGGCGCATCAACATTGTAAATACTTAACATACCGAATTTAGTTCCTAACCAACAACTATAACCATGAAAGGGATACATTATACATTGATACTGTAAGAGGGGAACAGCCAAAGATTGCAACAGATACCAAGCACTATATTACTGCACATAGTACAATTTTTTTTTAAATACCATATTTTCAAAAAAATTTAAGCGGTATTGCTTTTTATGCAATATTTTCAAAAATATCTTGAACACTACACTCCCCAAATTATTTAAACCAAGGTGTGTTATCCTTAAGTAAAGCATTCCATCTGAAACCCCCTACAATAGTATTATAGGAATTTTTTTGTAGTAAAAACTCTGACTCCTCTAAAATGTAGTAAAATATTTCTTTTGAGTTGTGATTATTCAAATATATTTGAATCATGCCACCAAAAAACAACACAAGTTGCTTCATTTATTAAATATATAAAAGGTGATTCAGTAAAGCGTAGGGTTCCATTCAGATTCCACATGCAAAAATAAGTTGAAAATGTAGTATAACATTTTTTCGATTTCGGCTTAGTTTAGCCGTAATCCGTAATTATGTTTTTTTACAAAAACTCACTGTAACTCTGGAAATAGATAAGATATCGAGTTCAAATTTGGAATAAGCATTTTATAATGTTACGATTAACAAGTGTACCAAACACAAAGAATTTATTTTTATAATTTTCAAAATGGCGGTCGTTAAAAATTTTTAACGTGGAATATCTTGAAAACCGTTAACTTTACAAAAAATGTACAAGAAACAAAATATTTTCCTTTTTTAACGACAGACAACATGCTTTTTTTGTAGTTTCAGTAGGTCAAAGGACAACCGAGTTATCGACAAAAAACATAATTTCTTGGTAATTGTCTACAATGTCTACAACAACAAAAATTAGTCTAAAACCATGATTTTTTTTAAATTTTAAGATTTTTTTTAGTTATTTTGTAGCGGGCTATCAGATTCTGCATGCAAAAATATAGTATAACATTTGTTCGATTTCGGCTTAGTTTAGCCGTAATCTGCCATTTTGTATTTTTTTAAATTAATAATAATATTAATTACAAAATTTTCTAAGATGGAGGAGTAATAATCAAATTTACAAAATCGATTTGGAAGCAATTTTTTAGGTCAAGCACTTTGAAATAAACATTTTTGTCTCTTGAAGTTTTTTCTAAAATCTCTTCCTTTTCAAGATATTAGCAACTTTATGTCGATTTATTTCAACACGTTTAGGGCCACCATTTTGTTTTGGGTGGTCCGATTTTTATTTTCTTTATGTCATTTTCCTAGTCTTAAATATACCTTTAAAATGAGGTATCACATGACCATACGTCCCATTTAAAAATTTTTAGTTGCCCCCAAAATCTCACATTTTTAGGGTACACTCGAAATTTCCGATTGCTTCAAAAGATACTTTGTGTTAAGTTAGTAAAGTTCCCCAAAGGATATTTGTTTGTTTTAACAAATACAAAATTTAAAGGGGGGAGTGACTTTATAACCACCCTGTATATCAAAATTTAAACACCTGTTTTGTGTTTAACGGGTAAAACATTTGAAAAAGTTAATTAATTTTAAGGCGTTAATTTCCAACAGCTGATACATTTGTTTTTATTTCCAACAGTTGATAAATTAGTTTTTCATTTACAATTAATTTTTAACTTTTTATATATTGAAATAGTTTCAATAGGGAAATTTCTGAAACTTCAGGAACCTATATCTCAGGAACCACTTGACTTATATACTTGAAACTTTGGTTTTTGCAGTTTCTCACTAAGGTCTATGATTGTGTAAAATTTCAAGAACCTAGCCTATACAGTTTTCGAGTTGAAAATCAAACGGACAGACTTAGCGTTTTATTAATATGATGATTTATTAAAGATATGCTGCAATAAGCATAGGCTTACAATTTGGAAAACATTAATACATTAGCGGATACATAAGTTTTAAAGTTTTACTTTAAAATTAAAGACAAAACGCAAATGTATTTAGGATTGTTGAATACATGAGATGGTAAGTAATATTACTTTTTTAACGTCACACACTTTTAGAGTTTAAAATTGTATTAAAAAAATAAGAAGAATGAATGTTTTGACAATAATCCAAATAAAAATGTGTTTAACTTAAACTCAAAGCAGTTGTTTGCATATTAGCTGCAGTGGAATGGTATGTATAATTTACTGAAAATACTTTTTGTCTTCTTTATTGTTTGCCAAGAAATAAATTTCAAAATAAGAACCAGAGCTAAATAAAGCTCAAAAATTCTACTCGTATATTATTTATTTAACAAACTGCTATATAAAAGGTGTATGCCATCACATATGTAGATACTAATCTGTATTAGTATACAGTGCACCTCAGTACTATCTGAAATACAATCTTTTCAAAACAAAGATACGGGGATTGAATACTTAATTCCAGTCATTCCAGATTCTTACGTTTCTGTAGTACTTTACTCTAAATAGAAGTATTAAAAATAAAGTAATCATTTGTCAAGAACAAAAATGGTCGAAATTATTACCTTCAAACACTTTTCGTCTCATTTTGACATATTTTAATAGTTTTGATGCCGGAACAAGGTGGCTTATACCCAAACAATCCGCAATTAACAACTAACTTCATGCACTACGCGATTTTATTGTCCACAGCTTGTTACATTATTATGTTATTAGTATTGGCATTGACTCTCAAACTAGAGCAACGTTGTATCATATATAATTAAAAGTTA